>JAOTQR010049243.1:0-14737 GCA_025774065.1 Solanum ossicruentum
CACAATAACTCAATGAGACGGAACTATTTGCGCCTCAACTATTCTCCTGCAGGTAAGACCTGCAAAATTTCCTGCATCTACTGAAAACTTGTTAGTTTAAAATGAATTGATTTTGATAGCTTCCTGGTAACCTGGGGGAGACGGAACTATGCACGCCTCCGCCTTCCTCTTTGAGATAAAATCTGCAAAATTTCCCTACATCCATAGAAAATCTCTTAATTTCAACAAAAATTAAATTGATCTTGATGAATCATTGGAGACTTGAGCGCCTCAGCCGTTCTCCTGTAGATGAGACATAACGAAATTTTCTGCATCCACAGAAAGTTTCTTAGTTTCAAAATTAATTGATCTATGACAAGTTGTCAGTGAACTGGATGCCTCATTTGTCTTCTTACGCAAGTTTTCCTGAGCGAAATGGAACTTTCCACGCCTCGATCGTTCTCTTGTAAAATTTTTGCAATCATTTCCCTGCATTCATAAGAAATTTGTCAATTTAAAAGGAATTGATCTTTGATCAATTACGGGTGACCTGGGCGCCTCATTTGTTTTCTTGCGCAAGCTTTTTTGTGAAATAATTTTCATCTCAGTTGTTCTTGCGAAACATTCCCTGCATCTACAGAAAATTTGTTAGTTTAAAAATGAACTGATTTGTGTTGACTCTTCGGTTGTCTGCTCCTCTTTTTGATCTTGATGGATTGCTTTGACCTAACGCCAGACATAAGGTAGAAATATACAATTTTCACATTTGTACTGATGCTCAGCGAAATTTTGAGGGCAACCTCAATTTCTGTCCCAATTAGATGTTGTCCAAAATTGACAGCTTATCAGAAGCACTTCAAGAATTTTTGAGATCCTTCTCAAAAATTATGTCCCGGTTGAAGTTTTACCACGCTCTAAACTTCAATTCATTGTAGAAGACTTCTTTGTTCATAATTTTTGAGTTCCTTTCAAAAATTTTGCCCCAGTTTCCTTTCTAGGAGTATGACCGAGCCATAGTGGCGCGTACGTATCCTGTTGAGTCAGGAATCAGGTCAAACGTAGTTCCCATCTCGGGAGGTAGAAAATATAGATTTTTAATAAGAAAATGACCGAGGCCGACATAGTCTGCCTACGTATCTCATTCTTGAAAATTCAGGTCAAATGTAGTTCAGACTTTGCAAGTACTAAATCGAGGGATAAAGGGATGACCGAAGCCGACATAAGCCACCTACGCATCTCATTCTCAAGAATTCAGGTCAAACGTAGTTCATTACAAAGGAGAATAATTTGACGACAAACATAGGAACAATTACACCCAAATGATGCGATTATAGGAAAAGATCCTAGATCTTTAAACATAGTGTCTCCTAAGAACACATGAGCGTCAAATCATAGTGAATGATGCTTAACCTAAACCTTGTTCCAGACTACCATTTGTACTGCCTTCTTGCCCGTGTGCGAATCTTTTCCTTATCAGAATGACCCTTCATTGGTCAATTAAGTCCTGGATCTTATGCTTCAGAGATTTACAATCTTCGGTGTCATGTCCAACACTATTAGAGTGATAAGCAAAAATCTGTCCACTTTTGAAGAAGCTAGAATTAGGATTCATGGTCTTTGGAGGGACAGGCTGGATCAATGCCGTATCTGACAATCTTTCAAACAACGTTGTTCGGCTCTCGGCGAGTGGAGTGAATACCCTAGGGGGTTTTCTGTATGACTTTGGATGAGGAGGGTTGTGATTATTTTGTGGGGGTGGAGGCACCGGACGATAGTTGAGATGCTTTGGTTATGTAGGCAATGTTTGGTGATTTGGAAGTGGAGGTTGGTAGTTTGGAATTACGTTTGGATATTGTGCAAAGTGAGAATTGGAAGGAGGGATTTGGTAGTTTGTGGGTGACGGGTGATATACTGGCGGGGTATCGAAGGTGGGAAATGGACTCATGGTAGGTTGAAGATGGATTTCATGGATAGGGATTGGTTGATGAAGTGAAGACCTCATGTTGTTCAGAATGGGAGGGCTAGAAGTGATGGCTAAACTTAATAACTCTTGAGTCTTTTTCATTTCTACTTTCATGTCCACATTCTGTTGCATCAGTTGTACAATCAATTCATTCTACTACGTAATAACGGGGTCCATCATGGTACTTTCGGTCAAGCTTGAATCATCACTGTAGTTTGTCCTTTTTCTTTTCAGCGGGTTTTGGTCAGAGGAAGTACCCCTGTTGGCCTTGGATCTTGTGAAATAAGTATGGTCGGCCATTTTACAACACAGATCAATTCAAATTACCTGCAAGAAGAATTACTCAAAAGCAAACAAGTTAATTTCCTCATATTAGAAGGTAACACACATATGAATAAGCACACAATTGTTGCTTTATTCGAAAGCGAACTAGCCCACAAGTACGCAAGATAGGCAGGACTTTGCCTATGTGATTTTAGCAGTGGTAGACCAGGAAGATTGATTTATGCCAAGTCAGGTTTTGACGATGTGGATTGAAAAAATGAGCTTCCGCAAAGGTAGGAAAATATGCTTTACGAAAAGTTGGAGGGAAAAAATGAGCTTACCTATGTGATTTTTTTTTGAGAAGCTGGAGGAAATATGCTTCTGAAAACTGGGAGGAAAATATGCTTTTGAAAAGCTGAAGGGAATATCCTTCCGAAATTGTGAGGAAAATATGCTTTTGAAAAGCAGGAGGGTCGGGCCTAAGAGGCTGCCTACGTATCGCACGAAGGAGAAATCAGACCTTACGTGGTTCGGAACTTGAATATTTTTGAATTGAAATGTTAGTAAAAGTTTAGAAATTTGAGAGGAGATTGATTTCTATTGAGAAACTTGAGACTCGAAAAGTATTTGGACGTTCTTTTGATAGTGACTTGATTTATATGCTTAGGGGATTCTAGAAACTTTTGAAAAGAGTGGGCTAGGAAACTCCAAACAAAGCAACATTTTACACAAACAATTATAAAACAATTCACATAAATAGATATTGCGCATCCTAAACAAATATGTGACCCTTTTGTGCCAAGGGTAGGCCTAATGATTTGAAGGATGTATATACAATTAAACATTCCATTGCCCCAAAATATTTATACAATCCTTATAAATAAACTTAATGGGGATACATAATATGGGAAAAGGGATACAAAATAATCAGTCTCACGCAGGGGTATTAATCCTAAACTAAGCCTTTTGGAAGATTTCTTCTTCTTGGAATTCTCGGCACCTTCGAACGTCTTTGTCCTTCAAACAAATATGTTATTAAAATGACTCCCAACCCCCTGGGACAAAGGTTCGTTAAACAACATATACATCCTTCAAATATAAATACACAAGCATGATCGTCCATTTGGGCCGGAGGCCACTTTAGACTAAAGATGGTCTTTCTAATGGGCCCAACACGCTTGACGCGTTGGGTCGTCCTAGGCCAATGCTTAAAAATAGGGATTTGGTTTCGCTCTATCCTGGGTGTCTAAGAGTGGGTTTTAATTGGACCGGGTACCCAGGTGGACAACCTGAGCTGGAAATTCATGACAACCATTGGACGCATCATGAACCAATAAATTGTCACTTATTCTGAAAAGGGTTAAGTATTTGGAGATCCGGCTGCGAGCTCGCAAAACCATTCTTCCAAATACGTAAGATGAAATAGGAAGTTCCATGAAATGCAAATGACAGTTTAATATCACATTTAAACAGATAAAACAAATAAGACAATATAGTCAAACAAATCATATAGTTAGTCAAACAACATAATCTGATGGTTAGAACCTAATTAAAAATTCCCAGTAGAGTCATCATTTCTGTTATCATAAAAAATGGCTTACTTGAAAAGAAAATAATTCGAAAATCAATAAATGGATTTAAACTCAATTAGTTTGAGAAAAATGAATTTTTGGAATTCGAAAGAAAAATAGAGTCGCCACCTAATTTTGCGGATAATTAGGAAACCATTATATATTTTAAAAGACCTAATAGAAAAATCTTTTAAAATCCAGAGAAACAGGTTTGGGTTCACATTTCCACTTCGAGAAGGTTTTACGCACTCGAAATGGCCACTAAATGCGGTTATCCAGCAATTAAGTGGTTTGACTAACTTTTGACTTGACAGAGGTTGACTGATTTTGAAATTTTGATTGATTTTGAAAGATTTTTTGACTCGACTTAAAAAGATTTGACTAGACTCAACTAAACTAAAAACATTTGACTAAACTTCGAAAATTGACTAAATTTGAAAGTTGAACTAACAATGATAAAATCACACATTTTTTATGCAAAATACCCTTAAAAGAAAATAACCTAAATGGTTTGGACATCGTTGGGGAATTTAATTAGACTGCAACCAAGAATAAACAGAGTTAGCATTCAAGAAAATACACAACATTACAAACCAAAAATAAACTAACAGTGGGAGTCGTAGCAGCCTTTGGGTTTTTCTCTATGCTGCATATGTACACATGTATGTTGGTGTATATATTGCAATTTCTGCTTCCTGGGATCTATATGACAGTTTCTTTCTCCTGAGAATTGGTCTGACTCGAAGAGGAAGCTTGGGCCTCCATGGCCCAAGGAATGCAGAATGAGGATTCCAAAATGGGCTCAAAGTATCGTTCATGCAAAGAAATAAAGATAAAGATTAGTAATAGACTCAGAAATAATACTAACAACATAACAAACTACACCGATTCTCATAAAACGAAATGAAAAGCAAAACAATTGGACTCCAAAGCAATAGAAGGATATCACATAAGACCATAACCATCTCAAAATCAAAATGAATTACTAAAGATCACGCAGCAGCAGGTCCCATCACTATTTAAAGTCACAGTGTAACATTTCGGCCCGACAATAAACAAAACTTGAAACGAGAAAGTATAAACAAAGAAAACAAAATCATGTGTTTTTCACTTTAAACCATTGCTTAATGCGACACAGGCACATACTCGATAATCCAAGTTTGAAATCATTCCATTAACTAAGAGATCACCTTAAAGAGAGTATCTCGAAGGATAAAAGTCAACGCTTTACTAATAAATAGCAACTAAGATCACTGATGTGCCTGATCGAGAAAAACAAAACTGAAACAGGGAGAATAGGAACAGGAGGTTCATACTGGATCATAACAGATTACACTTTTTACTTGTTAAGTGAGAACACCTAACAGAAAAGGAATAAATCAGCAGCTACCACACGAGTTAAACTAATTTGTATTGCTCTAGGGATGCTAGAAACATGGAGCTACAACGAGAGAAACTGGAACTTACATATGTATATAACAAAGCATCTTTATCAACTATTAAATAGCATTCTGTAATTGATACAAAAGCTAGTCAACTAAGTTATGAATTCGGCTTTCAAGCAGCTAGTTCTTCACAGAAATTACTCAAGAAAAACTGAGAACTGGGACATACTTTCAACATTTTTAATTATTTCAAACGTAATAATGACATTTATGATCCAAAGATTTCACATTTTAGGCAAGATCCAATCAGAAACAAAGGGAAGCACACTAAAAGACATCTAGGCTATTCAGAGAGATAACTAACAGCATCATAAAGAATCAAAACCATCATCAAATGAGCTATAACAAACTGAAATTTGGACAAGCTGAAATTTGGACATTACAACGAGTATTTGAAAGATCAAATCATTTTCCACACTAGTCTTGACTCTTAGCAGGTTAACAGTAAACAAAACAACAACAGCGACAAGCTATGTAAACTGTGATTACCAAGAAGAGCTAACTGCATCTTTAAGAACCAAAACGTCATTAAAACGAATTCATAAACAGGAATTTTGAGCATTCTGACATATATTTGGGAACAAAATTATTTCAACTTCAGTTTGATTTTGACAAGTAAATCGAGATGACGGTAACAACATCACAAACACAACCCCAGAAACGTCTTAACGACCAAACAAACATCACCACAACACTACAGGGCATTTTCTGTCAGCATAAGCTAAACGCAAGTCTGAACAGCCTTGATATAGCCCCAACAGTCCCATTCAGTTAATATAAAAGACTAGAAAGTAAAGCAAGATTGGGATATTACCTTTTTCGGGGCAGCGAACTGAGACGACGAGCTTGATTAGAGACTAGTTCACACCAAAGAGAAATCTTTAAAAAATTGAAAATGACCCTTTCTTAGAGTTTTCTGGGATTAAGGGCCCAAATTGACTGATATTGCTCTGTTTTTCAAGATTAAGACTGCTATGAACTTTCTAGGGGTTTTCCTTGGGATTTCGATCACCGCTTTCTCTACTCGACGGCTTATACTAGGGTTTTTGGATTCTTTCCACCCCTCAAAGTGATCATTCCCCGCTGCTCAAACAATGAGGAAGAGACTCAATTTATAGGGGATGATTAGGGTTGAAATGTAAAAACGGATCAGATTTGGGGACTTTTGATTCGAAATTTGAATTTCAAATCATGGAAATCAATATTTCCAACTTTACATCTGTTAATTGCGGAATAAAGAATCTGAAGAAGGGATCGTTGATGCGATCTGCTTTTCTGGGTTTTGGTCTTCTGGTTTTCTTTTTTAGAAAAAATGGAGAAGAAAGGGAAATAAGGAATTTAGGGGCTCGTGGCCCCCACGCGCCCGTATAATTTTTTTTTTGAAACTAATGGTTCAAAAATCATTAAAAATAAAAATAAAGCTCGATGACTAATTTGACATTGATTTATAAGAAGGCCGGACAAAATTGGGTGTCAACAAACATCAGCCACATGCATCACCTGAAACAGTTTTTGGAGCTCCTTAATGTAGTTCTTTGGGTCCTCATTAGGTGTAGACCCTATAAACTCAGGTTGGTTCATTCTCAAGAACTCACAAACTATGTATGTGTATTGTGCATCCTGTCTGCCACTCTTTATCTAGCAATTGATGCTATCACAACCTAGGCCAATGTTGGATGTCCTGGCGAAGCTCAGCGTTCGAGATATCAGCTTGTGGTGGTTGTTTAGGGGTGATTAGGCCTATGAATTCATCATGATTCTGGGGCTCAAATTGGTTGGCATTCTATCTAGTAGGACACCCTCTTCCTCTAATAACTCTTCATGGAGGCATGGTTGGAATTTTACAAACGCGTGGTTCACAAATTAGAAGAGAATTTTCATAGAGTTCGACTCTCTCGCATGAATCGTTATATAAAGAAATATAACTATTCCTATTGTCTGATAGCCTTCTGCTTATGAAGTGTGGTGCACAACACACCCATAAACCAAACTCTACTAGACACAGCTTCATAGACTCCCTAGGATTCATGTACTCTATGCTCTGATACCAAGTTTGTCACATCCTTCAGAGACTATTTCTAGTCCCCAAGCGAACCATTTGGCCTCACATTCATTCAATCCCATTCTAATAGTGGAATATATTAACTTCTAAAAATCAATTCAAATAGAATAGCAATCCAATTAAAAGCAAAGTCTGAAGACCAACAACTCTATCAAATGAACAAATAAGACTAGTATGAAGGAAATTAGTCGGACAATAACCAATCAACAATCCCAAATCTAGTCTATGAAGTCTCTAAATAAACTATCTGAATAGTACCATGATAGGCCATGGCTACCTCAATTAATGAAAATAAAGTACTAACTCAAGCTAGATGAAAATATACATGAGTATCCTTCAAAATTAGGGGAGGACTCACCAAATCAATTGACTATAGTATATCCTCAATGGTGGACTTGTTGATGATCTATAGTGCTTGTCTCTGCATCATAAAATGATGCTGCCCAAATGGACGTCAGTATGTGGAATGCACAAGTATGTAAAATGGCTAAATGAAACATGCATCAAGGTAGAATACTATCAACTCAGATAACTCAAATCAAGAGATAAGGAACTCAGTCAGGATGTCAAATGTCTATCTAAAGCAAGGATAAAGAGTAGGCAATGACCAATCAATACAAATCCAATCCAATAAATCTAGAGTACTATCAGTATAGAACCACTGAAAGTTTCTCTTATCCGACAGTAATCACTTATGAGTTAGTGATTGTATAATAATCTCGTTAATATAGCCACAATCGTTTAGTACTTCTCAGGGTAAAGAATGAATCAATCCTTAATGGATCTAATCAATTAAGCCCTCTATTGTTTTAGAGACCTGTCAAAAGGAATATTCGATTTGACAGTTTCAATCATCTTCTACGTTTGGCGACGTAGTTATTAAGTTCGAGTTGGACTTACTTTTACTCAATTCAATACTCGATAATTCTCCCAAGACTTAATGCTCATAAGACAATCAATCTCAATCAATCCAATCAAGGATTCTCATATGGACTCATTTCAATCCATCAATTTTGTCACAGTCAAGGCTTTCGGTCTATCAACCATCTAATCAATCCCCCAATCACATCTTTTAAGAGGGTTTAGACAATTGTTGACAGAACTATCTAATATGATCAATCATTAAGGGGCTATTAGTTTGGACCAATCATTTGAGTTCAATTTTGAAGACTCTCAGGACTATCAAGTTCTATCCACCTATCATCAAGTTTACATCACAATCATAATCAACATTCTCAAATCATGGCTCTAGACTCAATCCCTAGGCTCATTCATGCAACCTTTTATGAAATAACATGTAAGGTTTCTGCAATAGCTCATGAAAAGTATTCAATTAGTACAATCAATTTTATCATGATCATCAATATGTGAAAATACGAAGGATATGTATAATTTGCAAGAAAACATGGATAAAGACTCAATACGATAATCTATCAATCTATCTCAAGCATCAGCACATGGGAGAACAATCTCATACTTTAGGTTAGATTTACATACCTAGAATGAAGTGTGGCAAGTCAAACTTCACAGGCTTTGGCTTCAATCGCTCGAATCCATAGCTTCTTTTCACCTATTCTTAGCCCTAGTCCTTGTTAGAACGTTTAGAAAGGCTTAGGAATGGGTTAAAAAACCCTTTTACACTTAAAACTACCTATATTGGTCGTGTTTTAAGTTTAGAAGGGGTGGAGAAAGGTCTGGAATACCCATCAAAAGAAATTGAAAATTTTCCCTTTGGAACACAAAGTCCACGACGCGGACTTGGGCATTTTCATCAAAAAATTTCTGATCTAGTTCTAATCTCGTAGAAAATATTGGGATTCCCATTGAGTGAAAATCTATGACAAGTCTGTCGAGCGGACATATCTCGCACTTTTCTAAAAGTGTGTCTTTGCTTTCAAATTATCTTTTAATCCAGTTGCTCTAACAATTAACCAGGATTTGCCAAAAACGTTTGGGAAGACGGTTATACGAGTGTCTCTCATCTGAGGGTATTTTGGTAATTTTAAAAGGTGTAACAATAACAACTATTCAGGCATATTTTACACTCTACAAATGCGGGAGATTATCTGCGAACACTGAGGTCAGTCAAGCCCAATACTCCGCAACGCTGAGCTTTCTTCTTCGGACGCAGAGCTCCCTTTCGCGAATGCGGAGGCAAAGCTACCCAAACTCTGTGAATGCCGACTCCACCTCCGCAAATGTGGAGTTCAAATAAACATACACTCTGCGAATGCAGAGGGGGGACCTCGCAAACATAGAGTACAATCTTGATTGCAGCAAAACACAATACAAGAATTCACAAAGTAGACCCTCGAAATTCATTCGAAACCCTGTGAACAAAAACCAAACATATAACCCTATAAGAAATGACGTTTTAGACTTAATGGAAACATCAGAATTCAAGTTTGAGGCCTTCTCATCCCGAAATTCGATAATACTCAAAGAACTAACTAAAACACAAAATATCCAAACTACCCTCGGAGACTTCAAAAAGTATACAGAGACCATTTCTACCGTTAGTTTTTACCATCTAATCACTGGAACTGTCAAAATTTTGATTTGAGCTTTCGAACTCCGAATGTTGACCAAGTATAATCCAAATCAACTGAAAATGCAGCTTTGGCTCTAAAACCTTCAGTATAACTCCAAATTCAATTCTGTAAGTTTACCTGGACCAAATTTTGCATTTCGGAATAGATGAAATCTACAAAATTGCGTTCCAGCACTCGAAACTCAAAATGAGCACAAAACTCAAAATTTCCAAATTAAGCCTTTAAAACTCTTTCTTTACTAAAACTTCAATTTTTACAAGGTTTTCAAAATTTGACTTTTAAACTCAACCAAAAATAACTCAAGGCAACTTTCGGGAAGGGCAAAATGATAATTTTCTCAAAAATACCAAAAATAACCTTCAAAGTCATCACAGTCATGTTTCCAAAATATTAGACCCCTTCCATGACCATTATCTAGGAGCGATGAATCTTTTTATGATTTGTCAAACCTGCTCGTATAATACCTGAATTTTTTCAAAATTCTTCAAACACTAGATACCATCTACGAGGCCCTATCTATGACCCGCAAACTATTCTATGAGCCCTACACAGTATTCGAGAACTTGCACCAATTCCAATTTCTGATATTTTTCTTCCTTATTTCAATTTTTTACTTTTGAGGGTGTTATAGGGAGTTCCATTGTCTTATTGTCGATTAAGGTTGATATCCCACAAAATGACTAAGTTTACTTTTAAAACTTTAGTTATGGTTTTTATGATGCATTGACCACGTACTATACATTTATGATTTTTATCTCCTGTCTCTAAATAATTATTAATATTTCATCTCATGATTTATGTTCCCTACTATTGCATGGTTTTATCACACATATTGCTCACATACTTAGTACATTTTAAGTACTAATACATACTTTATTTTGCCTACGTTGTATGATAATGTATTGTCTGACAATCATCTTATACCTCACACTCACGGCCAGGCTGGTGATTTTTGACCATTTGATTGGTGAATCCTCATGCTTCGGAGGCTAGCAATTTGATCTTATGTTTCCTTTTTGATGTTTGAACTATATTTCTATTTCATATTTTGGGTGAGTTAGGGCTTGTTGTATGCCTCTAACATAGTTAGGGAGTGTTTGAACAAGCTTATTTTAGTGAATTCTTATTTGTACTTTTTAAGCATAAGGTAAGGTGCTTAAAAACATTTTGTGTTCTTGTGAAAACAACTCTAAAAATTAAAAAGTGTTTAAAAGCCCAAAGAACCTAAAAATAGACCTACCCAAACACCCTCTTAGAGTGATATTTAGGTAAAGTATGATATGAGAACCCATTTATTTGGAAATTGACTTGAATTTTTCTTATTTCTTAGACTATCATGATTTGAGACATTACTCCCACATTTCTTCATTTTGTTGTTAATACTTATCACCTTATGCATGCGATGAATGCTAAGAGGTATGGTTAGGATTCTTCGGGATCCTAATCACCATGTCACATCTAGGGGTAGCTCAAGTCGTCATATTTCGTGCGTATTAATCCATGAATTTTTTGGTGATATGATTTTTAGTCAATTGTTTAATGAAATTTTTAAAGAACCATCTGTAATGATCTAGAGGAGAATTCTCATATCCTTGGCCATATTCCCCCAGCTTTTTTGTATTTACATGTTACTCAATAGGAATAAGATGGGTTTTTTATTTTTTCTGTGTTAGCCCATGAATTTTTTGGTCTTACCACTTCTGGTCAGTTTTTTTACAAAGTTTTAACAAAATCATCTATAATGATCTAGATAAGAATTTCTATTGCCTCGGCTAGATCTGAGTAGATTGTTTTTGGTATTTATGGGCTACACAATTGGAATTAGCTAATTTTCTCTATTTTTCATGTATGTTAACGCATAAATTTTTTAGCAATATTTTTCTAACCAATAAATCTATACAAAATCGCCTATAGTGACATAGAGAAGAATTTCTATAGGCTCGCAAGACCCTTTGTGGCCACTAAACATGAACTAGCATTTAGGGCTCAATTTATTAGGATTGGGCGACTTTATTTATTTATCATGTGTTAGCCCAAGATTTTTTTTGTGTTATGGCTTTCAATCAATGTTTTCTACAAAATGTTTATAGAACCATTCGTAATGATCTGGTAAAGAATTTTCTTACCCTCGGTTAGGTCTGCATGACTTTGTTTTTAGCATTTTAGGGCCACTCAACAAGAATTAGGTTATTTTCTCTATTTTTAGTGTAGTTAGCCCATAAAGTTTATAATGATATGATTTACGATCAATTTCTTTTGTAGACTCATTATCGAATCGTTCAAAAATAAGCTGAAAATAATTCTTATAACTTCTAGCTGATTCGTGTAACTGTGTGTTAGCATTTACGGATTACTCATCAGGAATTAGGCAGTTTTCTTCATTTTTCATATGTGTTAGGCTATTAATTTTTTGGTGATATGACTTTCGGTCAATTTTTTCGCAAATCCTTTACAGAACTGTCTATAATGACTTGAGGAAGAATTTTTATAGCCTCAGCTAGACCCACACAACGTTTTTTAGCATTAATGACTGCTCAATAGGAATTGAGCAATTTTTTCTATTTTTCGTATATGTTAGCCCATGAGTTTTTGGTGATATAGTTTTCGATTAATGTTTTCACAAAAATATTTCCAGAACTGTCTGTGGTTACCTGGGAACTAATTCCTATAGCCTCTTCTAGTTTCACACACCTTTTATTTTAGTATTTAGGAGTCACTCAACAAGAATTAGACTGTTTTCTCTATATTTTGTGCGTGCGTCCATTATTTTTTTGGTGATATGACTTTTAGTTGATTTCTTTGCAATATTTATAGAATTGTTTGTAATGTCCTTAGAAATATTCCTATAGCCTCGGCTAGATCTGCACAAATTATTTAGCATTTCGAGGGCCACTCAAACAAGAATTAGGCGATTTTCTCCATTTTTCATTGGACCATAAATTTTTTGGTTACATGACTTTTGGGTCAATTTTTTTGCAAAACTTTTACAGAATTATCTGTAATGACCTGTGAATGAATTCCTATGGCCTTGGTGGTAAGGGTATGCACGATTGTTTTAGTAAGTAGGGACAACTTAATAGAAATTAAGTAACTTTCTTTATTTTTCATGTGTTAGCTGATAAATATTTTGATTATATAAGTTTCGGTAATCAATATTGTCAATGTTATTGCGTTCTTAGTTTAGAAAACAGGTATTCAATGTATAGATGTTCAAAACCTTTTATTGAAGAAATGATTAACCAAATACGAAAGAGATTTTTTCATCATAAAACCTTTTCAACTAAGAAAACGTTTTTAAATCGAAATACAATTTTGTAAAATCCAAATAAATAGAAATTCCAAGAGACATCCTAACACGTATATTTTTGTTTGAGGTCCATTGTGGGAGTTAGGTTAGGCTTCTTTCCATACATAGAATCTCTTCCTCGTGCTTTTTTTTTTAATCTATTTATCTTTACTTAATTCAATCAAAGTGCTTGTAAACTAGTCTTTTGAAAAAAGGAATTATGACTAATTACATCATTAGTAAACAAATGACAACATGAAATAGGTGTAAAATTAGCAAGGTAGTATTAGTTCGACATTTCAAAGCTATTTTGGTATGGTTATAATTTAAATAAAACAGGAAAAAAGGTTTTAAAAAATGCCTTTAAATTATGTGAAGTTGAACAAAAATATTCTATATTAGTTATTTGGCCAAAAATGCCCTTGATAAGCCTTTATAATGGTTATCAAGTATAGTCAATCCATTTTATTTTTAAAAAAATTTAGGCCGACATGTCTACTTGAAATACAAGATAACCCTAGACAATGGCTCTAGCTTCATCACTTATGAGATTGGAAAAAAAGAAGGAACGAAGTTCAGTTTTGCTACGGATGGCTTCAAAGGGTTTTCCTTCTTCTACTACAGATAAAATATAGGCTTAAGTCATCGATAGACATCTAAACTTATCCACATTCTTTACTTAGATACCTTAACTAAGACTAGTTCCTATTGAACACCTAAACTATTCAAAATGTGTACCTATTAAGCACAAAATGTTGATTTGACAAAAAATGTGTACACTTCCTTTGAGCGCATGCACTGTATAAAAATATTATGTTTTCTTTTTTAAAAAAAATCTCTTCTTCTTTATGCACTATAATTATATTTAAAAAAAGTTCATATATGTCACGACCCCATCCTGGGGCCGTGACTCGTGCCGATTAGGCAATTGAGCTAACCTTATCCCACGAAGATTTCAAAGCAAGATCACCAAATTTTGCCAGAATTTCGGCAGAGTTTCCTCTATTTTACTGACTAAACCCACCTACAAGAAAATCCAGCAGCGACCAGACAGACATATATACATAATTTATAACATAAACAAACGAAAGAGCGGGCCTACATGGCCTCCGCTGCGGTCCTGCCGCCTAATAACTTTCATACAAACAAAACACGGTCTCGCCGCCTGATAAGTTCAAAACATACATTAGATAATATACAGACGCGAACTTCTTAAATCCACTACCCACTGGTATCCACCCACCTCTAACGAAGGTACAAAAACACATGACGGGACAGGGCCCCGTTGTACCCTCGAATATCATATAAAGTTTACAAACCGGAAAAGGTAAGTACACGCGACAATACCAAAAGTATGCTCCTGAACAAAGGAGTGTGATGTCCCTGAGTAGATGCCCTAAGATGGAGGCTCCCTTACCTGTACGTCTGAACCTGCGGGCATGAAACGCAGCCCCCAAAGGAGGGGGTCAGTACGGAATATGTACTGAATATGTAAAGCGGGAGCACATAATCGGAATAACTCAAACACAGAAATGGGTAGTCATGCAAGGATCAAACCTGAAGTGAGTATCAAATAAAAGTTTGCTTTAATAATAATTAAACCATGCAGAACGGA
>JAOTQR010049254.1:0-14737 GCA_025774065.1 Solanum ossicruentum
GGGCCTCTAGATAGCTTATTGACTAATTAGGTCCCAAACTTTTCTATTTTAATCCAATTAAGGACTTCCGACTTCAATTAAATTTTTATCCACCACATTCACTTGCTTCCATACTCCCGCACCATAAGTTAGTTAAATTTAAAATAGACCTCAATCCCATCAATTTTCCCGAATGAGCAATTGACCTCCATTTAGTTAATTTTGTGGTCTAACAAATAGGGTCTTTAAACCCTACCTAGACTTGTTTGTGGAATTTTTTATTAATGAAATCTTGATTTATTCCCATAGTGAGGAGGAGCATGTGAATAACTTGAGGATGGTGTTGCAAATCTTGAGGGAGTAGAGGTTGTATGCTAAATATGAGAAATGTGAGTTTTGGTTGAAAGAGGTTTCTTTTCTAGGTCATATGGTGTCGAGTGATAGCATAAGGTGGATCCTAAGAAGACATAGCTGATTAGAAAATAACATAGACCTTTGACTCCATCAGACGTTATATTTTCTTGGGTTTGGCAAGTTATTACCAAAGGTTTGTAAATGGTTTCTCCTCTATTGCTTCTCCTATGACTAAATTTACCCAAAAGAAGGAGAAATTTGTATGGTCCGATGAGTGTGAAAAGAGTTTCCAAACTTTGAAGGATCATTTTGTCTCTGCTCCTATCTTGGCTCTATCAGAAGGGTTGGAAGGATTTGTTGTATACTATTATGCCCTAAGAATTGGTTTGGGGTGTGCATTGATGCAAAACGATAAGGTGATAGCATATGCCTCTAGACAACTTAAGGTGCACGAGAAGAATTATCCCACCCATGATCTTGAATTGGCGGCCATGGTTTTTGCTGTTAAAATTTGGAGGCACGACTTCTACGAGGTTCTTGTTCATGTGTTTACCAACTACTAGATTCTCCAATAAGTGTGCACCCAAAAAGATCTTAACTTGAGACAAAGAAGGTGGTTAGAGCTCCTTAAAGATTATAATATGAGTGTGCATTATCACCCTGGCAAAGCTAATGTTATGGCCGATACTCTAAGTAGGGTGTCTACGGGTAATCTAGCTCATATTGATAATGGTGGCAAAGAGGTGGCTAGAAAGGTTCACCGTTTTGATAGGTAAGGGGTCAGGTTGGGTCAAGTTGATAATAGGGGTGTAGTGGTTGTTGATGTTTCTAAATCTTCTTTGATTGAGGAGGTAAAGGCAAAACAAGATCTTGACCCCACCTTACTAGAGTTGAAGGCCTTGGTGAGATATGGTAAAGTGGAGGTTTTCTCCCAAGGGGAAGGTGGTGCCCTTAAGTACTAAGGTAGATTGTGTGTGCAAAATGTAGATGATTTGAAATAATTGATCTTGATGGATGCCCATAATTCATCCTATTCCATTCACTCCGGTTCTACAAAAAATGTATAGAGACTTGAGGGAAGTGTATTAGTGGGGTGGTATGAAGAGAGATATTGCCAAGCTCATATCCAGATGTCACAATTGCCAACAAGTGAAAGTCGGACATTAATATAGAAATTCCTACTTGGAAGTGGGAAGAGATCAACAAGGATTTTGTGGTTAGGTTGCCTAGGACTAGGAAACATTTTTACTCTATTTGTTTTGTGGTGGATAGAATGACAAAGTTGGCTCACTTCCTACTAGTCAAAACTACTTATGGTGTCGAAGATTATGCCAAGTTGTACATTCATAAGTTAGTTAGATTGCATAGGGTGACCTTGTCTATCATTTCGGACCATAGTGCTCAATTCACTTCTCACTTTTAGAGGTCTTTCCAAAGAGGTCTTGGTACCAAGGTTAATCTTAGCATGGCTTTTCATCCTGAAACGGATGGTCAAGCCGAGAGGACTATCCAAACTCTTGAGTATATGCTTAGAACTTGTGTTTTGGAGTTTAAGGATAGTTGGGATGAACATGTTCCACTTATTGAATTTTCTTACAATGATAGCTACCACTCAAGCTCTGGTATGGCTCTCTTTCAAGCTCTTTATGCTAGGCGTTGTAGATCTCTAGTTGGGTGGTTTGAAGTGGGGGAAATGGCTTTGCTAGGTCAGAATTTGGTCATGGAAGACTTGGAGAAGGTGAGATTGATTATGGAGAGAATGAAAATAGACCAAAGTAGACAAAAGTCCTATTCAGATGTGAGGAGAAGAGATCTTGAGTTTAAGGTTGGTGATTGAGTCTATTTTAAAGTCTCATCCACGAAGGGTGTGCTCCGATTTAGCAAGAAGGGGAAGTTAAGCCCAAGGTTTGTAGGTCCTCATAAAGTATTAAGTAGAGAGGGTGAGGTTGCATACGAGTTGGAGCTGGCTATGGAGATGGACATGGTTCATCCGGTCTTCTATGTGTCCATGTTGAGAAAGTGTCTGGGTGAAGCAAGTGTCATAGTGCCCTTGGTTGTTGTGAGTGTTATAGGAGATACTTTCACTTATGTGGAGGTTCCAGTGAAAATTTTGGATAGGCAATGAAGAGGTTGAGGAACAAAGTTGTAGCTTCCATCAACATCCTTTGGAAGAACCAACAAGTTGAAAGTGCCACATGAGAAGCTGAGGTGGACATGAGAAAGTGATATCCATATCTCTTCCACTCTACTCAAGCCGAAGGTACAATTTAAGTTCCCTATATTATCTCAAGTCTTAAGTTTCAACCCTTATGTCATTCTGCATACATTCATGCTTATGTTGACAAGTTTATTGTGATTTATAACATTCATGTTGAGATTTTTGAGAATGATGTTTAAATGCATTTGTTGTAGTCATGTCGGGCTAAAATCTTCATGACTACTTCTCTTATGCATGTTTCTTTGATATTTCGAATGAATGATCCCAAGGGGGAAATATTGAAACGCCCCTAAAATATGCTTTGAAAATACACATAATCATAATTTCCATATATCTCAAAATTCGTGCGTGATATCGAAAATCCGACTTCATATTCATGATCAGGGGGAAAATTGAATGGAGAATGCCTATAACCCAGATTTTTTGAGGACTTATAGCGAAAAGTAATTTTCAGTAATTTACGATTTCTAGTGGCCATCCATGCCCTAGCCACGACACGCCAGGGGCGTGGATTAGTGTTGGAGGGCAGTTCGCGCCTGGTCTACATTGCGCCAAGGGCACGGACCAGTGTATTATTTTCATTGGTTTTTCTATAAAGACCAAGGGGATTAGGGTCATAGCCCCATGCACACTTATGCGAGAAAACACCTATACTTAGCCATTTTTCAACTCTACATCACTCAAGACTCTCTCAAAAACCTCTCCAAGACTTCACCAAATATCTCAATCAACTTTCAAAGATTTCAAGACTAACTTTGGAACTCTAGGATTCTATTCAAGCTCCAAGTTCTTTTCAAGCTCATCTCAAGAAAACTCAAGTTTGAAGTATGTGGGTTTCATCCATTGGGTCCTTCCACCCATGGAGCCCAATCTTCCTTTTTATGAAAATTTCATATTTTCAAGTTGTATCTTCTATACGTATCTCTTATTATGGATTATAATTATAAATTATGTTGGGGTTTTATGAAATATTGATTTATTATGCATAACTATCTATTTCAAGCTTATACCATGGTTTGATTATATCTATTGAGACAATGCATATTTTGAGCTATGAAACTATGATCTAATGTGAGATTTGATGCTGGATTTGAAAGTTCCCTACATGAGGGTTTTGCAATATGTTGGTGCATTGATTTGCATTGTGTTTTTCATGTGATTTCACTCTTTAATTGCATGATTTTGAACTAGTATCATGAATCGACCAAGTATTTGATAAAATGTCAAGTGAAGAATTCTCAAGCTATTGATGATCTATTATATGATTTACATATCAAGTGACTATATGATGATTTAAGGGCTTTCAATTGTGCATTGAAATCATGAAAAGTATCTATGATGTTACAAGTATCAATATAAGCCCTATTTCAAGGATTTTTACCTCTTGTGAGCCATTCATATTAACGCAAGAGTTCATGTATGATTATGATCTACTCTCATGTTTCAAGTTAGGCTTACCATTAGAGGTCAAGCATGTTTAAGCACTACTCATGTCATGTTCCCTTGTTTCTTACAAGTCATAGAAGTATGATTATTCAAGTATTCCATGGGATTAGACTTAGCACTGATGGATTGGATGCTGGCGTGGACTATCTCAAATGGTTCATAATCATTTCCTCAAACTATGTGCCAACATAGGGTTATACTGTACCCTTGCTATGCTAGTGGATCTATTTAGTGCACTTTATCATGAAATCCACCACGAAATGGGATGGCTCCTGTAAGGTGAAGTATGGTTTATCTTAGTAAGTAGACCACCTCTTTATCGATGAGGGGTAATAATCGGGATTCCAAGTTGTAGCTTGCTTGGTCTTACTCTTTGTTGGTTGAGGTCTCTTCACATATATGTATCATGTTATATGCAAGTTTAATATTTTATAAACATGTTTCACTTCAACATTGATTATACATGCCATATTCAGATTATGTTTCGTTACTGCCTATTACTATGCATTTGGACTATATTGGCTTATGTCTTGTTGCATTGCATCCTACATAATATATTCAAATGTACTAATACATACTTTATGCCTTCATGATATCACCATGTAGAAAACAGAGCTCCTCTTGATCATCCTCCACGTGTTTAGTGAGATTATTCGAATATACCCTTTGGTGAGTCCTAAAGTCCGGGGACACTATCTTTACTACTCTTGCTATGTTGAAACTTCTTGATGTTGAACATTTGACATTATAAGGGTAAGCCCAGAGAATGTCTTGCCCCCCCCCTTCCATTCTATGTTTAGAGGTGTTCTCGAAATATTATTGATGTATTTATGCTTGAGCTTGACTATTTACATTTGAATGATTATCAAAGACTTCCCTTAGTCCTGCTTCCCTTTTTATTTTATCTCCTGTTCTTGATTACTTTGCTTCCGCGACCACAGATGTGTTTTTGATATGCTAAGAGGCTTGTGTGGATCCTTCGGGTTCCCATTTTCCATGTCACGTCTAGAAACTAGGATTGGGTTGTGACACCTATACATGAGTATTATAACTATGTAACTATGATTTTGGTATTTGAGCCTAAGTATGAACTGTTATGAAAGATGTTTGGCTTTTAAGCCCAATTGTGCATTGAAATGTTTTGGTAAGACTTATACCTCTTGAAAGCATGTATAACTACGTATATTATAAGTATTCTTGTAGGATGATGACTTAGCACCTACAGAATGAGGTCTCTACTCCCTTTCCTTGAACTATGTGCCTAGCATAGGTTTCCTTTTCGAAATGGGCGTTGTTTCCGTAAGGAAAGATCCCTCCAAAGTGGATTTTATTCCCATAAGGAGAAGACATGATATGCTATGACTTGATATGCCTTATGTAAAAATCCTATCCAAAATGGGTATTGTTCCCGTAAGGAAGGTTACTTCATATGAAATAGGTGTTATTCCCATAAGGTGAAGTATGGTTTACCTTTGGCAAGTAGACCACCTCTTTACCGATGAGGGGATTTTATCCGGATTCCAAGTAATAGCTCTCTTTGTCTTACTTATGTCGGTTAAGTTCACATCCCCACTATATATGAGCATTGCATTTCATGCATCATTGGTTTTATAGCAGATTGTACATTACTCTCTCGATATATAGTCCTTTCTATATTATGTGCCATTGTCATCTAAAAATGAATGTAGGTTTGCTAAGTTACATGCATTGCATCCCACATACTTAGTATATTCAAATGTAATAACGCATATTTGGCCTACATGATTTCACCATGTAGGGACCGAGGATCCCATGCATCCATCGTATAGCGTCTTGCTTGGGTTTCAAGTTATACTTGTTATGGTGAATCCTATCTTTAAAGGACAAGCCACCCCTTCTTCTACCTATGTTATTCTTTACTACTTATTACTTCGAGGGTGAGCTAAGCTTGAAGTTCTTTTATCTCTGTGTGTAAACTATGTATGATATATGGTAATCTAAATGAAAAGTCAAAAGAACGTACTTATGTGGGGATGGAGTAGGACGGTTTAATAGTTTTTTTCTGAGTTAAGTTCAACCCACCCCACCCCACCGCATTTCCATTTTTAGTTAGATACCTAATTTGTATGAATCACATAAGAAAACTGTAGATCCCAAGTCATTTTAGTTTGACCTTTTTAAAATCATATTTTGAAATCCGATACATTCTTGCATTTTTTTCTGAGTTTGTATCCTAAAATATATAGTCAATGTTATGTTTGCCCTTATAAATAAAGTGAATGATCTTATGATCTCAAGTCATGTTTGCTTATGTGGGGCGGGTAATTAGGACTCACACTATGGGGGCAATTTGGGACTTAGGATCTTTCCACAACATAACATAAGATCATGTTGCAACAACATAATCCATAAGTAACCATGATCAAGAATACCCATACAACACTTAGCATAGAACGAAAAGAGCACACAAGATGTCCAACAATGCCTCTACATAAGATAGGTCAGGGCCAAGATATACCACGGGCTCACCCTCAAAGTAGTAAAGTAGAAAAGAATAACATAGGTAGAAGAGGTTGTGGCTTGTCCTTGAAAGATAGGACTCACCAAAACAAGTAGAACTTGAAACCCAAGCTAGATGTCATACGGTGGATGAATGGGCACCTCGGTCCGTACATGGTGAAATCATGTAGGCAAAATATGCGTTAGTACATTTGATATACTAAGTATGCAAGATGCAATGCATGTAACTTACCGCACCTGCATTCATTGTTAGATGACAAAGGCACATAGTATAGAAAAGAGCATATATAAAGAGAGTAATATACAATATGCTAAGAAACCAATGATGCATGAAATGCAATGCTCATATATAGTAAGAATTTGACCTTAACCGACATAAGTAAGACCAAGCAAGCTATTATTTGGAATCCCGATGAAATTCCCTCATCAGTAAAGAGGTGGTATACTTGCCAAAGGTAAACCATATTTCACCTTATGGGAACAACACCCATTTCGTATGAAGTAACCTTCCTTACGGGAACAATACCCATTTTAGATAGAATTTTCATATATAGTATATCAAGTCATATCATATTATCTCTTCTCCTTACAGGAACAACACCAATTTTGGAGACATCTTTCCTTAGGGGATCAACACCCATTTTGGGAAACAAACCTATGCTAGGCACATAGTTCAAGGAAAGAGAGCGGAACCCTCATTCCATCAGTGCTAAGTCATCATCCCACAAGAATGCTTATAATATACGTAAACAAAATTCATGTAGATTTCATTTAAAATAGTTTGGGTCTCCTTGATTGAAAGTAACCAAAGATCAAAACCACATACCTTCACCAATATGAAGAAAACCCCAAAGAATTTGAAGAAGAATTGAGTTCCTTTGCTCCTAAGTTGAAAATTCATAAGAGTTCCTTTGAGAGTAGTTTTTGAGAGAGTTTAAATTATGAGGAGTGAGTTTTTGAATATTTGAAATGGAGTTTAGGGTTTAAGATGGACATAGAATAGCATAGGAATCCCCAAAAGAACAATAGAATAAAATAAATTTACGAAAACATCATTAATGAAATATATGAAAAAATTATCCATCGTCGTCTGAAGGGGGTTACACGGGTCGTGTGGCACTCCCCAGTTCGTGTGGAGTGCCCGTGAACCTATACTTAGCAAAAAATTTGGAAGTTGGAACTTGGCTCAATACTTAGAAAATTTTAACACCAAGGTGAGTCCCATAGTTGTCTAAATGGCCCATGAGCCTTACCACAATTCGTGGGGCTAAGCGTGGAACCAACCTTAGCCAAAAACTCCCCACACCAACCTTGAAGACTACTACCCCCCCGTATGGCTAGTCACTCTCACCACGGCTCATGTGGTGAGCTATGGTGCCATACATGGCCAAAATAGTTCCTCCACGCCAATATCGGACCATACTTAGGATTTTCCTCACCTTTGAAGGCCATACGGCTAGTACCGCTGATCGTAATTGTCATTTCAGGTCCAAGGCCATCCCAATGGTTTGTGTAAAGCAACACGGCTCATATAGGTGCTCGTATGTCAGCACAACACAGGAGGCTTTATGGAAATGGGCATAACTCCCTCATCCGAACTCCAAATGAGGTGAAACAAAGTGCGTTGGAAAGATAATTCAAAGGGATTTCATTTTATAGGTTGTGGTCCACCCAGTTCATGTTGTGCTAATAGATATTCCCATTTAAAGTTGATCCTTCAATCGGTACTTGTGGCAAACTTAGCCAACAGAATTCGTTTGACCTTGGCTTGATGTAGGGAACCCATGATGACCCTAAAACATATAAATGAGTTTGAATTGAAAGCTTGCAAGTGAACTTAGCTTGAGTTAAAAGTTCCATTCTATTCTCACTAAAAACAAATTTCAGGGTATTACGCCGGGTTATTACAATACCAAACACAAACTTAAATGAATTAAAAATGAGTAATGCATTTTGTTAAGAGCACAGACTACTAGGTTAGTATTGGGAACCAGCTTGGAACTACAGAAATCTAATTAGAGATAGTCCACGACCAGAACAATATTGTTTTCCTTTTGTAATGAGTTTCTTAAACAAAAATAGTACTTGTTAATTCTCAAGGATAGTAACTTGGGTCATAGAGTCAAGGATTTATAAGAGAGGGTCGTGACCGAAGAGGAGTTACTATGTGATAAATAAAACACCTCAATACCCTGAGAAGATCTGAAGGGGTTTGACTCAATACTCTAATTGTGGATATTTTTATGATGCAGATTTAGTCTTCAACTACTCCTCATCAGCTTAATGTTGTGTTTGTAGACCAACTATTGAGGTGTACTTAATATGTTATAAATAAAAGAATTTTTAGGGTATCCAAAAGAGGTAAATTTGAGAAGCTCTAAAGGGTTTATACTCACTTATACATAACTGTGTATGACTTTTGGAAACGAATCTAGCCTTCAACCTCTCAACTATTCCATCATCAGCTTTTTGTTGTGTTTACAGACATACGATTGATTTCCCTAAAGGAAAAGATAATCCCAATTTAGTAGAAAACCATTGATAAATTCAATAAAAACCATTTAAATTGTGTAGATTGCACCTAGCATGCCCATTCAAGATCCAATAAAAAATAGAATTGGTCTGCATACCCTCTATTGCTAAAGAAAATGTTATCCTTCATATGTAAGATCGCTTGGCATTTCGCTACCAATAATATACAATTCCATAAATTACATAGACAAGATAGAAACAAGAAAGACATTTACCAATCACCTTACTTCCTGATGCACCACACGTTTTAGCCCGAAGGTCTTCTAATTCCTTAAACAACCAAGTGAAGAAGAATTAATCAATCAAATCAACCAATAATAGTAATAAAAATTAGCGCTTTCATTATCAATCAAGTCTAGATAAAACCCCATTGTACCTATTTCCAAGGCCAAACAGACTCATGATGAATTTAGTGATTGATCAAGAAAATGTTTTGTGCATATTTAAGAGAAAGAGAAAGTGAGGCATAGACAAAGTGTCTTTGGCTGTATATGAATTTTCAGCGCCAAGCTTACCTGACTCTATGCATTTTTCTCATTTCTAAATGCTTGCCCCTTTGTACTATTGCATTAAGCTTGCTTGGCACAACGCAATTTCATTCTACTTTGTTTTAGTAATATTTTTAACCCTGCGTGCAAATAATTATTATCTCTCAAGAAATTGCTCTATTTTATGCGATTTAATTTTTGTGAAGGGTATTCTACTAACCACTATAGCTCTAGCATTGATTAAGACACTTGTATGTTCTTATTATTTTTGTGTCTATTTCTCTTCCTAGCATGTTAATAAAAGTTGTCTTATTTCTTTTATGAATAACAATTAATTCTCAAGTAATTGTACATTTTTTATATTTCTATTTCATAAAGTCTAAATTAGTAAAACAATCCTTTTTATTTATGATTTTGTAAGAGCTGTTTACATAAAAAGTAGATGACTGATATAAGACGTGAATAACATTACCGAGCTATGATTTTCTTTCAATGTGGAGGTGAGACTAGTGATAACACAAGATTTTATATTAGGGGTATTAAAAGTTTTTTTAAAAAAAAATTAATAACACAACATTTTATATTAGAGGTATTAAAAGTTTAAAAAAAGTAAATATCAAAATATTACTAGATGATAAATGAAAGAAACAGAGCTTGAAGGATAAAATCAATCATTAAGCTTAACCCACTTTCACACATTTCGTTTAATAGTTCTTTCTATTTGCCCTACTCCACCAATCCTTTTTATTTTTATTTTTTTAAATAAAGTACTTTTTTTTAAAAATGCTATCTTAATTTTTTCTTATATATTTTGAAACACATTTAAAAGGATACAAAATCACTTAAAAGGAACAATGGAAATATATGATTGCATTTTCAGACAATGAAATTTTCATAGCTTTAATTCTACTCTTGAAAACACACAATTTTTCATTGAAAATCTTTTGTATATCCTAAAATAACTATAGCAATACCTATAGTCATCACTAAAATATGTTGAATTTATAGAAAATATTCAAATCTAAGAAGGAATAAAAGTTCACAGCTTTGTCCCCTCCTTTGAGACTCAGTTCCCAAGCTAAGTGCAACATACAAGGAGATTTAAAATATTTGTGTAATTCATATCTATTTTTGAGAAGTCCAATAAAGTATTTTGTTGAATCAAATGTAGTTGTGTATTTAAAGTTTGTTAATTAAGTAGGTGAAAACATAATTAAAAGTCATTACAAGTTTAGAATAATATTAATAGGCTTTATAATATCAATGAATTTAAATTGTTGGATCATTTTTTTTAATTACATGTATAAATCTGGTAAAACAGAGAATCCATCTTATTCAAAATGAATGAGTAGGATTCTCTTTATATATATATAAAATATAGGAGCAACCCTAGGTTAATCCTATGATAATCCAAACACTATACCTAAAAGAGTTCTAGAAGATACAAATTGTACACCAAATACTCAAAATTCTATATCGAAATTAATATACATCTAGAATTAACTACCAAGTTTGCTATTAACCCCCCTCAAGTTGGAGCATGGAGGTCCCGAACACCCAACTTAGAAATTAACATGTGAAGCTATGGGAAAAAATGAAATGAATATAACCTATTGTTGTTGGGAAGATGGAATATAGGAGAAAATTAATATGCAAAAATAATCAATGAAATTTAGATAAATATAGATTCAATAATATTTTAAGGTGTGTGTGTATAAACTAGTTCAACAGCATGAAATGTTTCCTCATGATTAAATAAGCTTTAAATACTTAGAGGATACAGGAATCAATAAAATATAAGTACTACAAACTAAGCAAATCGAAAAGGGGGATTATAATAGTATGCTAAAATAACCAAAAAAATGGAGAAAGTCTCGTAATGTCATGACTCGAAACTCGGGTGTGATGGCACTCATCCAACCCACCAAGACGAGTCAGCCCAACACCTAAATAAGTCAACATAATAATAAAAGCAGAAGTCATACTATCTAAATTAGATAGATAAGCATAGGAAATCTAAACTACAACCTTCCCAAAACTAGTGTCACATGTACAAGCCTCTATTGATAGAATACTAAAATAAAATAAAAGTCTAAATGTCTAGTCCTCAAATAGAACAAAACATAAGACAAAATCTTCGAAGGCCTGTTGAAGTACAAGTAGCTACCTCACAAATGATCTAGAAGCTCGATCTTGTAATAAAGAATATCTAGCAAGAGGGACCGGGCTTACAACCTAAAAAAAGTGGCAAGGGGTGAGCACCAAATAACATGGTACTCAGCAAATGAAACTAACTTAGAGTAACGCAATGAAGAACAAAAGTACTCCTTAACTCCCAACCACAAACTGCCGAACTACAACCCTGCACTCAGAAAACTTCCAGCATAATATAACATACATTTAACAGTAATATAGATATACTCATCACCTAGTATAATATCTCAATACACATATTTAAATATATCCAACAGATACTCAAGTCAAGCATACAATAAATAACCAGTGTTATAAACAATTCACACAATAATATCCAACCAAGAATGATATGAGATAGAGTGAATGCTATGAGATATAAATGATGTGATGAAATATCAAATAATCATGATGCATATCTATTCTACGATACACATTCGTTGACCAGATGATTTAGTTCTATATGAAAAATTTTAGTTGTCTCTTCCATAACTATTATTTTCACAGTGTCCTCTTTGCTTTATATTGCTTTAGCTTGCAGTTATCGAGTGTATCTCTTAAAGATACCATCAGTTTTGAACACTCTGTTAAGAATCATGGCTTTGAAATTTAGGTTTTTACCCGTGCTTTGCCTGACCTTACATAGTTTATATGATATCTCGTCATTCCAGCCTAAAGGTTCCTCATCTGATATGGTACATTGTTAATGTTAAGATAATATAAATCCCTGTACTTCTAGCATAGTCTAAATCTCTTGATGTTTTGATCGTAGTTTAAATTTTTCTTCTTCAAATATGAAATCCAATAATGTGTTAGTCCGAGTTTGAAACTCTGATCTGTAGGCATTTTAAAGCTCATTTGATATTGTATAACGTTAAATCAATCTCCTAACCTGTTGGGATTGTTCTAGCTTAGAAATGAATTTGCTGACTTGTAGTTATATATATATATTTCAAGAAGCTTTGATCGATTCGGGGTTGCTTGTTTTGAATCCTCTTTGGAGGAATTTTTACAGATAGTTATAACTTTGCTACTTGTTGAACAATAGAAATCCACAACTACTCATGTTGTTAATGTGAACCCGAGTTGTAGTCTGCTTGATAAATGCCTGTCCAGATTGTTGATTTTGAATACTACAATGTGGTTTCGTCTAATGTCTTGCTTGATTTGTGTTGTCTATGCTGTTAACTTTTGTTCACATCTAAGTTGACTCTATATATTATTCTCATTTTCGCAAAAGTCAGATTCCATATAAGTGTAGCTATTATCGATTTTAAACTCTATTTACTCTGTTAAGTGCAACCAAACTTGTCAAAATACCATCTTTAAGGTATGACTGGACCATTTTGTTAATATCTCAAGACAATTTCTTCACTGGTTGTCGGTTCGATATTTACTACGAATTAGTTCCCTCTCTTCTGTTGATCCTTCTTATGATTTTAGTGTTCTGTTAACCTATTATATTCGTGTAGTTTTATTGCTAATCTAAGTTATTCTAATCCTTTTTTTTTTTTTTCCTCTCTTTGTTTCATGTACAATTGGAGTGTTGTAGTTCTACTCTTGGAACTCGTTTTGGCCCAAAGTCATAGGCCGACGGCTTTTAGAATCGTCATAACCTTGAAATCCAGCACTTCCTCCATACCTCAAAGCGTCACATTATTTTAATATACATTTATGTTGTTGTTCTTTTACTAACATTTTATATATTAGTATTTTTCACTTATGCTTTGTTTTTGTTTGCGTGTGGGCTTGTAAAAACCGACTAGGGGAAATAGTAAGATGTAGTTCCTTTTTCAATCCTTTTGGATATTGGGTTTAGTATAACAATTTGACTTTGCACAACACTTTCTAGCAAGTTTTATCTATTATTTAATATGTTTTTCTTTTAGTTTGCCAGAATATAACTTTTTTTTTTCCAAAGAAGTGGAGCCAGGGAACAACTTTTCTTTTAAATGTGATGCATCTATTTTCAGAAATTTTTTAAAGTAAATTATGTGTTCAAAACGCAGCTTTATATAGCCTAAAGATGCAGATTTTTCATAGCTTAAAAAAATACAGATTTCAAGTCGAATAAAGTATAGATTTTTCAGGTTGAAATATAACTTATTGAGAGTCTAGAAGTGTAGCAATATTGAGTTAAAAGGTGCAAATTTTAAATGTAAATTATGCATATTTTTTATGCTTAAAACGTCACCTCTTTCTTAAACTATTGAAGTACAGATTTGAGCTTAAGATATAAAGATCTTAAGGTATAGAAATATTGCTTATGATAGTCTTGCTATGCAGATTTTTCTAAGTGGCAAATGCACTTTTTTTTTTTTTCCTATTTTAAGAACGTGACTTTTAGTAAACAAATTTTTATTATGGTTGGCTTTTTATTTAAATTGGCGATAGAGAAAGGGAAAATGAATACGAGATTACAATGTGGGGATTGAACTCTCATCAATAAGGTGGGAGTTTAGATAGCCAACCAACTTAACTCTTGAGACACAAAGTCCCACATTGGTGGTTAATGGGATGGGTGGTCTCCTTATAGGAATTAGGCAATCCTTCTCCCTTTGAGCTAGTTTTTGGGGTGTGAGTTAGATCTAAGACCTTCTTCAAGATGGTATCAGAGCAGGCAATCTTCCTCCCTTTGAGCTAGCTTTTGAGGTGTGAGTTAGGCCTAAGACCTTCTTCAACATTAACTATTAAGATTCCCCATAAAATGTTGAGTTACAACTCTTCTTTTGGAAATTTTAAACACGTGCATTTGAAGAAAAACCACTTCAAATGAAGCAATGGTACTTTTCCAAGACAAATTTTGTTGAAATTTGACCTTTTGGCCTTGAGAAATCTTTGTGGTTTTGTGGAATCATTTGCAAAGTAAGTATAGATGACACAATTTTTTTTGACATAAGATACTTATCATTATTTTATTTTTCACTAAAGTCTAAACTAGAATAATACTTTTTTTACCTTATATATATATATATATATATATATATATATTAACTTCTTATATCAAATTTTTTTTTAATTTTTTTAC
>JAOTQR010049265.1:0-14737 GCA_025774065.1 Solanum ossicruentum
TGATTTGGAAAATGACTATTGCCTCTTTGAAAGTATGTACATGCATATTATAAGTATTCTTGTGGGATGACGACTTAACTTGTTGTGTTGGGGGTCTTGGGGTAGTTTGGGCTACTTGCATAGCATGTTTTTAATGAGTGCCGAACCCGTAAGGTTGTAATATTATGGGTAAGGATGGTCGATCTATTTGGTCAACTATAATGGGTTAGTCACTACTCTAAGATTGACCTTTGGTTCGGGTTTTGCTCGCAAGTCTAGATGAGGGTAGGTAATAACCCTAAGTGTCCTATTGAACTAGGAATAAGCATTTTGGTTGTTGGTAGAGTTACTTGGTGGACTTGTGTACCGATTGTGCCTGCTGGGTTTTATGAATAGGGTCTTAAAACATACCTTGATATGTTTGTGGTGGTCTCTAGTAATGAGGTATTAATTTATTTAGAGCTTGTGAATTATTTGGGAGTAGTGTTACATGTCTTGGATGATGAGGGGATTGGATGCTAAATATTATAGGTGTGAGTTGAGGATAACAAGAAGGTTGTTAGAATTCCTTAGGGATTATGGTATGAGTGTGCATTGGTTTTTCCAGTAAGGCTAGTGTTGTAGTTGGTGCTCTAGGTAGCCTAGTGTGTGGATAACGGTGGTAAAGAGATGCCTAGTAGAGTCCCTCGATCAGCTAGATAGGGAGTTAGGTTGAAGGAAGTTGAGAATGGTAGTATAGTGTTCTTGAAGGTTCCAAATCTTCTTGGGTTAACAGGACTAGATTAGGCAAGGCCTTGATTTTCGCCTTATTAGAGTTGGAAGTTTTGGGTGGATGATAGAATGGAGGTTGTCTCTCAAGGGGAAGATGGCATTTATGGTACCTAGTAGGTTAGGTGTATTTAAGATTGACAATTGAGTTGAGAATTGTGAGTCCTTATAGAGCGTAGAGGGAGGTTGGTGAGGTTGCATAAGTTTGGGAATTGCCTATGGTAAGGATATGGTTTATCCGATTTGTCATGCTTCTAGGTTGAGGGGATATGTTTATCACCCTAGTGCTATAGACTCTTTGAAGTTGTGAGTGAGGTGGAGGATAAGTTGTCTTAGGAGGAGGTTCTGGTGGAGGTGCTGGATGGATGAGTAGAGAAATTGATTGGTTGATAATGATATAGTGTCCGTCAAGGCCCTTTGGAAGAGTTGTCTATTCATATGTGTTTCTCGGAGAGCAAGTGTGGGACATGGAGAAGCGATATCCATATCTCTTTCACACTATTCAAGCTTATGATGACATGCCAAGTCCTTTCTATGATTTCAAGTCCTACGGTTCAGCCCCTATGTCATTCATATGCATTCATGTTTAAGTTGGCAAGTTTATGATGATTTTACACTTATTTTGAGATTTTCAAAATGGTGTTTTTAATGTAATGTTGCATTCTTGTTAGAGATGATTTGTTAATGATCACTCGTCTTGTAGACCTCTTTTACATTCGGCGACGAATGTTCCCAGGTGGGAGATATTGTAACGATCCCAAAACCTACCCAAAAATATGCCTCGGAAGTACCCGAAATCGTAATTTTCATATATATAAAAATTCATTTGTTATTTTGGAAATCCAACTTCATATCCTTATTCAAGGGGTCAAATTGAGTGTAAATGGGTCTAACCTGAATTTTAGACCAACCGTAACAAAATTTCAAAATTGCAAAAAAATGTGATTTAGGAGAGTTAACCTTACAGGGGTATATCTCTTAGCACACAAAGAACTGAGTGGTCCATGATCTACCAAATTAAAGAAATTTGAATTAGCTTCCAAAGTACTTGGTTTCACCTCATTCCGAGTTCGGATGAAGAATTTATGCCCACTTTTGTAGAACTCGTTTGTGCAGAAAATGCAGATGTGGGGTTTTCGCGTCACCTCCACGATGCGCCCCTGTTGTTTTTGGTGCTTGTTTTAATTTTTTCAGAGAAAATTTACATAATTGAGCAAACATTCTCTTCTAAACCACAAATATTAGCTACAGTTTTTTAATATTACATAAAAGGACTAACGTTTAATAAAGTTGACTATAAGATCTTGTGAGACCCAAACACCTTTTTGTATAAGATCCTTTGTCTCCCTCTCTTACATTCTCTATTCTTCTATACAAAAGCTTTGACCCTTCTTTCCAAATCAATCCCTTAATTCTCTCCTGCAATTACTCCTCTTATTACCAGGTACAATTTCATTTTTTTCCCCAAATATTGTATAATCAATTTCAGATGTTGTTTTTTAACGGCTTTTAATTTCTGTTTAAAATTTTTGGTTCTGCCTTCCTTATACAAAACTTTTTCGCTATTGTTATAGCCATTTTTGTTAGTAGATACACAAACACAATGGTTGAAGAATCATCAACTAAGTGGGTAATAAGAGGTATAAACTTGCATGTTAATATTATGGATGATTTGTCATCTTTTTCGTTGGGTATGACTCAGCAAATTGAGGTCATTGCAGGGTCCCTTACAAAAGTTAGGGCTAGTGAAGAAGTGACGTCAAAGGATTGGAATGACTCAATTTTATAGTGTACGAGCTCTAGAAAAAAGAGGAAAGCAGAAGAAATTGCATCTAGTAGCGACAAATCAAAATAGAAAGATGGGTATGATTCCGGCAAACCAATTGAAAACGAAATTGAAGGAGATGAGGTATATGTTTTATTTTTTTGAAAATGTATCTCACACCAGTTCTGTATTATAATCTAATGTTTATGTATAATTTTTAGTTATTATACAACTAGTCACAGTATAGTCATTCACATTACCCCAAAAAATCACAAATAGTGTTTTTTGTATAAATTTCTGAGTGTTTTGATATGTGACAATTTATACACATACAACTATAGTTGTATATGATGGGTACATATATCATAATTGTATAAACAACACATTTACCCATCACTTATAAACAATGTATAACATCAATTATACATACACACTCACACACAGAGAGAGAGTCAAAAATGTGTAGTTATGCTCAATATGTATACAATAATATCATATCAATCTATAATTATACTTATTATACAACAGGCATAGTGTAGACAGTGGTGCTTGTATAAGTTTTGAGTATTTTTGGCTTGTCACAGCCTGTATCACTTTGGACTGCTTTGAGTTTTTATATAAATGTAAGTGTTTTTGTCTTGTCATAGCTTGTATAAGTTTTAAGTGTGTTTGTACAAGTTTTGAGTGTTTTGAGTTTTGTATAAGTTTAAGTGTTTTGGCTTATCACAACTTCTACAAGTTTAAGCGTCTTTGTATAAGTTTTGAGTGCTTTGATTTTTGTATAAGTTTGAATGTTTGGCTTGTTGCATCTTATATAATTCTTGGCTTGTCACAGTTTGTATAAATTTTCATGTAAATAGAATTATATATTTATCAGGCTATGGGTAATATTGATGGATCGACAAAGGGGAATGCGGGCATGCTCTGTGTTATATACATATGCCTTTACTATTTAAACTTACACATATACATTTAACAGGCTATTTTTTAAATATATTTATACTTATACATATATTTTATACTTATACTTACACACACATGCATTCATGATAGGATAAATGATGTCATGGTTGTGTTTTCCTTGTGAAATAATTTTTTTTAAGCAGTTAGGGGGATGCTGCTCATATTTGTCATGTGTGCCTACATTAGAAATATCTTCATTAGATTGTTTCATGCAGATATCTTAAAAATTGTTGTGTAGCTTTACACAGCATGATTTATTCAACTAGTTTCTTATTAATCTTACATACAAGAAGTTAAATACATTCTAAAAGGGACACCCATTGTCACCCAACACATAATGTGTTATACAAATATTAATGCAATGGATGACTTGAAAAAGACATTATCCAAAAGTCAGCTAAGGAGATTTCACGAGAGTACGTGTTTTTCGCACTTGTTAGATATGAGCAAATGGAACTTTCAAGTCTAACTTTTCAGGTGTTTCATGTTGTTTGAAGTGCAAGGTAGTTCTACTGATGCAAGCCCATATATGTTGAATGTTCCTTAATGATGATACCTTCCGAAGTATAGTCGACGTAACAATTATCATCATCCCACCGTCCAGAATGCATAACCATAAAAGCCATAAAAGCTATTGTCTGTATATATAACAAAATTGTATAAATGAGAAACATAATATATTTATTTTTATACAAACAAATACTGCATTTGTCATAATCACAAAGAACATATATAAGTACTTAGCTCCCTTTATTTGCAGCAAACAAACTTGTATATTTTGAAATCTCGGTTACGATACCTTTTATACACATACAACAAAAATTTATTGTATATAAAATTAAAAAAAATATATGAAATAAAATACAACAATCCACAATTTTATATGTTTTATTTATGATTACAATTATACTTGAATTTTTTTTTGCAAAAACTAATAAAATTAAATAAAATAATATCACAAGTTTGGAGGTATACGCGGACAACTATAATCTATATACATCTATGCTTATATACGAACAAGTCAACCACGCAAAAAAATAAATATCATTACTGTTTATACAAAAAAAAAATTATACTTTTTACATACACAATCGGTCGACAAAAACACCAACTGTTCGTATTCCTGTCCAGTTAAAAAGAGATACTCAAGAAAGGAAATTTTTTTTGAGAAATAGATAATCAAGAAGATGAACTACAAAGAATTGGAAAAAAATATATAGATAAAAATATACAGAATTGAATAGGATTAACAATTCGTATAATATGGTCCAGTCACATGAACAAACTTATCAAAACGATAATCAATTTTTTCCTCACCCAATTTTCATATAACGCCGCTGATAATATTTGCACTATTCTTGTCTATCTAGCGGATACTAGACAACTTTGATTTTTTTTTTTTTGGTATAAAGATTCATATTAGGTAAGGAAAAATTGATTACATTGAGCTTCCTTTATTTAAGGAACTGTTTCCGTATATTACAACTAATCCATAGCTAATCTCCATTTAATGATAGCTCAGTGTTTTTGTATAAGGACTAGTTACATACATGTTTTATAAAAAATTGAGTTTAATGACTCAAGCTATAAAATGTAATTTTAGAAATTATAGCTATTTTAGCCCACTATGTTTCACTAGGTGGCTGTTTATGAAAATTCCTCTTTTTTCGTTCCAAGACTTATAAGTCTTGCGCCTAAGGATTTTCACACTTGAAAATACATATCCTTATCCATATTTCACCCTCATATCATCTTTAGCATTCCCTAATATCCTCTTAAACACTTAGACTCATATTTCACCCTAAATTCAAGTCCCAAAACTCAAGACCAATCTTAAGGATTTCTTCAATGATTTCATTCAAGCTTCAAGTCTCCATCTTCAATCTCTTTCAAGGGTTCTCCAAAGCTAAGGTATGTGGTGTTGAACCATTGGGTCCTTTCACCCATGGTGTCTAAACCTCTTTTTTACTAATATTTCATGATTTAAAGTTGATTTTACATGTGGGTCTTGTATATTGAGAAATTTACTGCACAACTATTTTAGTTCATGAAAATATAGTTGTTTTAGCATATTTTAAACTCTAAATTTTGGATCTATTGTTGGATCTGATGAGGAGTTTTGATGTGAATGTCTTGGGGGTGTTGCAAGGTGTTGATTGATGATTTTACAATAGATTTTCTTGCGTGATTTCATCTCTAAATTTCATGATCTTTTACCCCTATTTCACACCCTCAAAGTGTTTGATGCAATGTCCAGATGTGGTTTCTTGAGGAATTAAAGGTCCAAAACATGAGATATGATATGAATGATGTTATGATGATGAAATGAGCTTATGTATACAATTATTGTTATATGAAGTGTTGCACTAGAGCATGTGATAAAATTATATATAAAGTGTTGCATTAGACCATACCCGATCGGGGGGACAAGAGCCCCAGTAACCATGTTGGAGGTTTATACTCATCAACTATGCGAGGAGTTTATACTTCGTCACCGTATTGGTAAGGTGTGATTACTATCAACCATGTGAGGGGTTTATATCACACAACCACCAAGGGGTTTGTACCTTGAACAGCTAGCTTGGTCTCTTCTTCACATATGATATCCTATGAGCATGGTTTACTTGAGCATGTTTTACTTAAGCATTGAACATACATGTCATATTGTCATATTATGTCTATTACCTAATATTATGCATTTTGACTACGATGCCTACTTATTGATGCATTGCATCCTACATACTTAGTACATTCAAATGTACTAACGCATACTCTATGATGTAGGGATTGAAGTCCAAGTTGATCATCATCATCATCCACGTGGCTAGTTCGGTGCTACTCAAGCTAGTTGGTGAGTCCTCCATTTTGGGGACTTTGGTATATGTTATATTGTCTTGTATTGAGATACTTTACTTTATATTCGTTTTGACTATGAGTGTGAGCCCGGTTAACTTGTTTTGGCCCCCATTCTTATCTATGTATTTAGAGGTGCTTGTTAGACAAGTTATGTATCTATGATTTGAGTTTAGACTCTTTATCTCTTGATTGTGATGTTTTGCAAGATATTCCTTAGTCCCTTGCCCCTTATTCTTACTTTATGCCTTTTTACATGCTTCCGCGACCAATGATGTGTAATGACAAGTTAAGAGGCTTGATAGGGGACCCTTCGGGCTCCCCATTCACCGTGTCACGTCTAGGCCCTACTTTGGGTTGTGACAATTTTTCCTCGCCATCTCCCCTTCGCTCGTGTTACTACCACCGAATAAAGCTCACCTACTTTGCCGCCACCCCCTCCCATCACGACCCAATCCCGATCGTGATAGCGCCTGTGAGATCCCACCTACAAGCAAGCCAATTCCCAACTCCCAAAGTACATGTCCTGAATCATTAGTCACAGTAATACTAGATATACCTAAATAAACCAACACAATCTACCTAGAACCTAGAAGTCAACTGTACAGAGCTACTATCAGCACAAGCACACACTCTCATATATATATACACACACATCCCCTATCTTGTCAACTTTGCATAAATAAATAGGTTCTTAAGTCACTCTTTCATAATCATAAATCATATACATGCTTGACTATTTGAAGTCTTATTCATGAATCATAGCTTGAAAATAGAAATTGGAGAAAAGCATGGGTTCATGGACAATTGAATCTAAAATCATGAAATTGAATGAAATTCTTGTGAAATCATGCAACTGGAAATCAAATTGAATCACATTTAAGGAAACCCATATCAATTTCATAAGCCTTAATCAACATGTGACTGAAATTCCTTGTAAATCAATTGAAAATCATAAAATTCATGTAAATCATCATAATTCAAATATAATTTAGTAATTTAATCAAGTAATAATTATAGTTCAAGCAATTGAAATGAAATTATAAACACCCATAAAATTTCAGGCTTGAAACATGAGAAAAGTACAGTTTAATTTGGCCTCCATGGATGAAGACTCACTTACCTAATTGAATAATCCTTAGAAATTTTGAAGAATATAGCCTTGAATCCTTAGGAAAACTTGGAACCCTACTTGCTCCAATTGAGGATCCTTGAGAGAGAAGAAGCCATAAAATTTGAAGAGACTTTGGGAGAGAATGAAAGTGAATATATTTTGAAGGGTTATGGGCAGTTATTAAGTAGTTATAGGCTTGAAACAACGTAGTTTAGGGATTAAACAAGTAGGAAATGGCCACAAAGTCCCTCTTTAAATTTGACCAAACCCAATCCACGAACGAATCTATGAGTCATAAATTGAACTACAACTCATAGACTAGGGATTTTATGCTCGTTACATTTTTTATTTTTGCAAAAGTCTCTGAAACCCAACTACAAAATCATTTCTATATATTATAAATTATTTTATGATTTGTAAAGTCCACTTGTAGGTCCCTTCTAGACTTAGAAATTTTTATCCTTCACCAGCACCAACTATGACCCCTGTTTACCGTCCGTAAAATGGACTACAATTTGTGTAACATCCCTCATATATTGACTACCAGTGTTCAAATTTTACTAAGTCTTGTGCCCATCCATGAGTCCTGTCTATGACCCGTGGATGAAACCATGAGTTGTGGATCTTGCTGTCTTGTCAGCCCCAAATTCTTGAAACTTTTCAAATTTCTAACTTTCCAACGTGTGGGGCATTTTATATTCTCAAAATTAGGCTAGACTTTAAGAGAATTATGTCACGACCCAAGCCTTAGTCCTAGACGTGACACGGCGAATAGGGAATTCGAAGGACCCCAAACAAGCCTCTTAGCATATCAATCACATATTCTTGGTCACGGAAGCGAAACATCAACAACAAGAGACATAAAGAAGGGAAACGAGACTAAGGGAAGTCTTCAATAATCACAGAACATTCAAGAGCCAAGATCATAGCATAATTACATCAATTATTCCACCAACACCTCTAGCATAGATTGGGTGCAGGCCAAGACACTTTCAGGGCTCACCCTCATAGTATCAAACATTCAACATAAAGAGATAACAAAAGCAAGAGTAGCATAGCTAGTGTCCCCGAACTTGAGGACTCACCAAAGCTTATCTTCAAGATACCAAAACTAGCCGCGTGGACGATGATCGTAAGGTGCTATGGTTCCTACATAGTAACATCATGTAGGCATATAGTATGTGTTATTATGTTTGAATGTACTTAATATGAAGGATGCAATGCAACAAGACATAAGCCAATATAGTCAAAATGCGTAATATGCAATGGATGAGTATAATATCAATATGGCATGCATGATCAATGCTTGAAGTAAAAACGTGCTTGTAAATCATATATCTTATATAGAACATAAAACATGTGTGGGAGAAGACTATAATCATAAACCAAGCAACTATTGCTCGGAATCCAAGGCATGTCACCCCCTTGGAAGATGATTGAGGTACCTAACTCTCAACTTGGTAGTACGAACATGTCACCTCCCGACAAGGTGGTCAAGGTACGTACCCCTCGACGGGGTAGTATGGGCATGTCACCCCCTGATGAGGTGGTCAAGGCATATCACCCCCTCAACAAGGTGATTGGGCATGTCATCCTCCAACAAGGTGTGGTCAACTTGCAACACTATAGATACTTTCATGAATTCAATACAAATATACAATCCCTTAATCCTCATATAGTCACTTGATTCATAATTCATGCTATAAATCATCAATAGCTCAAGACTCCTTGTCAAGACATTTTATCAAACGTTTGGCGGGTGTGCAGTCTAGTTCAAAATCATGCAATTCAAGAGTGAGTAATGTGAGAAAACTTAAGGTAAATCAACCCACTAACACATAGTAAAACCCTCATGTAAGATACCTTGAAATCCATCATCAAATCTCATAATAGAGCATAGTTTCATAGCCCAAAACATGCATAGTCACAACAGACAAACCATCTCATAGTGTCAGCTTGAAATATGTAGACATGTGTTTCCAATCAACATTTAATAAAACCCCAACATTATTTGTAATCATAATTCATAATAAGAAATACCTAGAAGTAATATAACTTAGGAACATACAATTTTCATAAAAAAGAAGGTTGGGTACCATGGGTGAAAGGACCCAATGGTTGAAACCCACATGCCTCAAACTCGGGATTTTCTTGATGTAGATTTGAATGAGAACTTAAAGACTGAATAAAGTTCTTGAGATCTGAAATTAAGCTTGAAACACTAGAATTTGGGTGAAATATTTGGTTAAGTGCTAGAGAGGGATTTGAGAATGTCTTGAGTGATATTGAGTTGAAAAAGTGGTTAAGGATAGGTGTTTTCATGCATAAATGGGCATGGGCCCAAGACCCCAATTCCTTAGGCCGAAATAGGAGAATTAAGGAAATGCAAACACACCTCCGCGATGGGTCCACGTTGCGGAGGCATCGCAGATGCCTTCTATTTCTGATATTTTTGCGAAAATGAAATTTCGCTATGGGTCCTCTAAAATCAGGGTTATACCCATTTCCCACTCAATTTTCCCCCTAATCAAGAATATAAAGTCAGATTTTCAATATCACATACGAATTTTGAGATATATGAAAATTACGATTGTAGGCATTTTTGAAGTACATATTTGGGGCATTTCAATATCTCCCCCTTGGGAACATTTGTCCCTGAATGTCAAAGCTGCATACATAAGAGAAGTAATCATGAGAATTTCAGCCTGATATATGAATGCAACAAATGTGTTTAAGTATTATTTCAAAAACTTCAACATGAATGTTAAAATCACCATAAACTTGTCAACATAAACATGAATGCATGCAAATGACATAAAGGCTAAAACTTAAGACTTGAAATCATATAAGGGACTTAAATTAGTACTTTTGACTTGAGTAGAATGGAAGATATATGGCTAACGCTTTTGTATGTCTGCCTCGGCTTCCCTTAACCGAATCCGGACCTAGCAAAGCCACTTCCCCCACTTCAAACCACCCAACCGGGGATCTACAATGCCAACCATAAAGAGTTTCAAAGGAGCCATACCAATGCTTGAGTGGTAGCTATTGTTGTAAGCAAATTCAATGAGTGGAAGATGTTCATCCCAACTACCCTTAAACTCCAACAAATAAGCTCTAAATATATCCTCAAGGATTTGGATAGTTTTCTCGACTTGGCCATCAGTTTGAGGGTGAAAGGATATGCTAAGCTTAACCTTAGTACTAAGACCTCTTTGGAGAGACCTCCAAAAGTGAGAAATGAATTGAGCACCACGATCCGAATATGAACTTGGAAATATCTCTATTCATACCACCCCACCAATACACTTCTCTCAAATCTTTATACATCTTTGTAGAACCAGGGTGAATAGAATAGGAAGAATTATGAGCCTCATCTAAAATCTTCTTTCTCAAGTCATCAACTCTAGGCACACACAATCTACCTTGGTACCTAAGAGCACCATCTCTCCCTGGGAGAAAACCTCCACTCTATCATCTCTCACCAAGGCCTTCAACTCTAGTAAGGCGAGGTCAAGATCTTGTTTTGCCTTTACCTCCTCAATCAATGAAGACTTAGAACCAACAATAACAACAACTACACCACCATTACCAAGGTTTCGATACATTTCGCAATCAAGAAATCAACTTCTTCCAACCTAACCCCAATCTAGCCAACCGATGGACCTCTCTAGCCACCTCTTAGCCACTATCATCATAAGATATACTACCCATAGGCACCCTACTTAGAGCATTGTCCACAACATTAGCTTTATTGGGGTGATAATGCACACTCATATCATAATCTTTAAGGAGCTCTAACCACCTTTTTTGTCTCATGTTAAGATCTTTTTGTGTGAACACATATTGGAGACTCTTATGATCGATAAACACATCAACATGGACCCTATACAAGTAGTGACAACAAATTTTCTAAGCAAATACCATGGTCGCAAATTCAAGATCATGGGTGAGATAATTCTTCTGATGCACTTTAAGTTGTCTAGAGGCATATGCTATCACCTTACCACTTTGCATCAAAACACACCCCAAATTAATTCTTAAGGCATCACAATATACAACAAACCCTTTCAACCCTTCTGGTAGAGACAAAATAGGAGCAAAGACAAGCTTTCTTTCAAAGTTTGGAAACTATTTTCATCCTCATCGGTCCATACAAATTTTGCCTTCTTTTGGGTCAACTTAGTCATAGGAGAAGCAATAGAAGAAAAGCCATTTACAAACATCCGGTAATAACCCTCCAAACCTAATAAACTTCTAATATCTGATAGAGCCAAAGGTCTAGGCTAATTTCTAATCATGTCCATCTTCTTAGGATCCACCTTAATGTCATCCCTCGACACTACATGCCCTAAGAAAGCAACCTCTTTCAACCAAAACTCATATTTTCATATTTAGCATACAACTTCTCCTCCCTCAAGATTTGCAATACCACCCTTAAGTGATTCCCATGCTCCTCCTCACTATGGAAATAAATCAAGATATCATCAATAAAAACTACCACAAACAAGTCAAGGTAGGGTTTAAAGACCCTATTCATAAGATCCATGAATATAGTCGATGCATTAGTCAACACAAAGGACATAACCACAAACTCAAAGTGCTCATACCTAGTCCGAAAAGCCATCTTGAGAATGTCATACTCCCTCACTTTCACTTGGTGATACCCGGACCGAAGATCAATCTTAGAGAAGTGACTAACCCCTTGAAGTTGATCAAAAAGGTCATCAATCTCTGGTAGAGGGTACTTATTCTTGATGGTGACTCTATTAAGTTGCCAGTAATCAATGCGCATTCTAAGAGAGTCATCCTTCTTTTTTACAAATAACACTGGTGCACCCCAAAATGACTTACTAGGCCTTATAAAACCCTTTTCCAACAAATCCCTCAATGCTCCTTCAACTCCGCCGGGGCCATATGGTACTGGGGAATAGAAATGGGTTGAGTATCGGGAAGGAGTCTACACCAAAGTCTATTTCCCTTTCAGGAGGAACACTGAAAAGCTCATCGAGAAAGACATCAAGGAACTCATTAACCACTGAAACTGAATCTATAGGAAAGACTTTGGACTCAACATCCCTAACCCTCACAAGACGATAAATACAACCCTTAGAAATCAACTTTTTGGCTTTAAGAGAATAAATGAATCTACCCTTGACCACCACATCATAACTTTCCCACTCAAGGATGGGCTCATTAGGAAATTGGAATTTGACCCTACGGGTTCTACAATCAATAGAAGGATAATATGCATGCAACCAATCCTTCCCAAGAATGACATCAAAACCCACCATATCTAACTCAACAAAATCACAAGGAAAGATTTTATGCAATATGAATACGGGACAAATTTCTATAGACTTAGCAACAACAGACTCACCAATGGGGGTAGAAACTTCTATGGTTCACACAATAATTCGGAACTAACATGGAGTTTTTTGACAACAAAAGGAGTAATAAAAGAAAGAGTGACACCCGGAAAGAGTGGCACCCGGGTCTATCAAAGCATACACATCAAAATAAAAATTCTTTAGTATATCGGTGACGACATCGGGTACCTCATCGACCTCTTGCCTCCCTTGAAGAGCATAAAACCTATTTTGCCTTGGAGCACCCCCTTGTTGGCCTCCTCTTCCCTTTGGACCCATATTTGCACCTTGGTCTTGTGGACGACCATCTCTACCCTTGTTTCAATTATGAGGATAATCAATCACCTTATGACCCACTTTACCACATCCAAAGCAAGCATTAGAATTCTTCAAACATGGACCATTATAATTTCTTTCGCACCTTGGGCACCTAGGATTTGGCACCCCACCACCACCATCTTGGAATCTTTGATTATCATTAGTAAACCTTCTATTAGGAGCATTGGAAGTCCCTTGGCCTTGGAACTTGTGGCCTTGAGGAAACCGGCCACACTTGGGATATTGGGATGCACCTTCAAGACGGGCCCTCTTGGGCTCACCACTTCTTCTCTTTCTCAACTTTTCCCTCTTTGGTTGTTTGGCATATGTCATTAGGGGGGGACAAGTCCATATCTCCTATTAGTATGGCAATACGACACTCCTCATTCACCAAGTCGGACACACCTGACACAAATTTGTTCATCCTAGACCTCGACTCTGGAACCAATTATGGGGCATACTTGGAGAGTTGGTTGAACTTGAGGGCATACTCCCTCACACTCATAGACCCCTGCTTTAGATTCATAAATTCCATCATTTTCTCCTCCTTTATCTCCAAAGCTAAGAATTGGTTGAGAAAAGTCACTTTGAACTCTTCCCAAGGGATAGCATCACCATTCCCCTTTTCCATCTTCCCTTGAGTGAACCAGATTTGAGTCACCCCTTTGAGTTGGTAGGCCGCCAACTCCACCTTTTCCTCCGAGTTAACCCCCATAATGGACAATACCTTATACACCTCATCAATGAGTTCTTGTGAATCTTCATCCACCTTGGACTATGGAACTCTTGCGGGTTCATTCTAGTAAACTTCCTCACCACTGACACCGGAGTAGGAGCATGAGGGGCTTGGGCCCTAGGGTTGATTTGATTAGTCATGGCATGGGCCAATATGGTAATAGCATCCCCTAACTCTTCATGGACCGCTCCTCCATCTTGAGGAGCTTGAGGAGCGGAAGGGGCCGGTTACTCCTCTAGCTCTTCTTTTTCTTGGAATCAGCATGATATAGAATAGCAAAGAACATTCGTTTGAGAAAAAGTCTTAGCACACTCCTAAAGCACGACATAGATCATGAAGAAGGGAAACATTTCCTAAAATGCCTCATAGCCTCTTACTCATAGTTATGGTGCACTTTACAACCATAAATAAGACTCTAATCGACGCGGTGTGTCGAATTCCGAGGACTATTAACAACCTAATGCTCTGACACCAAGTTTGTCACGACCCAAGCCTAGGGCCTACATGTGATGCGGCGAATAGGGAATCTGAAGGAACCACAAACAAACCTTTTAGTATATAAATTACACATCCTTGGTCACGAAAGCAAAACATCAACAACAAGAGACATAAAGAAGGGAAATGTCACGCCCCAAAGTTGGGTTAGGGCGGACTGGCACCCATTGCCGATAAGGCTCGGGAGAACCAACTTATATCTCAGCGTTTTGCATACATATTATAAGTGACATTTATGTTTTCCATGATTCTAAGGAGATATACGACTTTAACAAGTTAAAAGGAGATGCTTATAGCTAAGCCGTTGGGGCCACGGTGCCTGACATACTAGATATGACTGCGCTTTAGTTTACATAGTCTACAAAGCCTCTAAGAAA
>JAOTQR010049276.1:0-14736 GCA_025774065.1 Solanum ossicruentum
ATATATATATATATATATATATATATATATATATATATATATATATATATAGATTATGGTTTTGGTGATTTGTTGTTTTATGGGCGCGGTTCATGGGATATATGCGGTATTTTTTACCTGCGGTATTTTTTACACAGTTGCTGATGGGTTGACCTTGGAGTTAGATGATTTTTTTTTGGTTAAATTTATGGTAATATCTTTGTTTTTTAGTAGACATTCTAATTTGGGATATTTTGGATATGTGTTGGTTAATGGTATAATGTTGATTTTGACAATTGGGAACTGTACAAAAAAAATTGTAAAAAATCTAGTTAGTTAATGATGTCATGATGCTTTTTTTTTTTTTTTAAAGTAAGCACATTTCTGGTTGTCGATGGTACAATGATGATTAGTAATCTTTTGTAGTAGTTGATCTAATTTTGGTGCAAGCTATGGTAATAGGTTTGTTTATAATTTGTGATATTGTTGGTTTAACATGTGCAATAAATTTTTTGACTTTTTAAATTTTATTTTGGTTTAAAATATGTTAATAAGTTTGTTAGTAGTTGATCCATATTGTTGGTTAAGTATGCACAATTAATTTTTATTTATTTTTGTTGGTTTTATTTTTGTATTAAACTATGTTAATATGTTTATTTATAATTGGCGATATTTTTAGTGAAATATGTACAATAAAGTTTGCAATTTTTGGTTGGTTTTATTTTGGTATAATTTATAAGTTTGTTTGAGTACACATTGTAAATGGTGGGATTTTATCTTTAAAATACACAATTAACTTTTTTTGCTATTTGTTGATTTTTTTTGTTTGTTTAAACTATGTTAATATGTTTGTTTGTAATAGGTGATTTTTTTTTTAGTGAAATATGCACAATAAAATTTTAGATAGTAGTTGATTTTATTTTGGTTTAAACTATGTTAATAAGTCTACTTGAGTACAAATTATCAAAGTCGTTAAAAAATAAAATTCAGGTAAACATTGTCTTATTTCATAATTCAATAATATAACCAAAATTACATCAAAAATTAAACCAAAAGTTTGGACAAAACAGAGATGCTGACGGAAAAAAGCAAACATTAAGTTAAATAGATAATGTCTTAACAATAAGTAACTTACATCCAACAGATTAAAAAACACTATTGTCTTAACCAAAAGCGTAAAATCATTATTTACATAAATATCTGAAATTATAATATGATAACATAATGTCTAACTCTTCCTTCGGGGTATCAACTTTGATTGCATTGTCACTGACTGGAATATATTCCCTTGCAACTTTTAGAGCTCAAATCGGCTAACAACCTTCCCGGTGACTTCACTTTCACTAACTGCATCAAACTCTATCTTTCATGTTCCATATTCCCAAAGCAACACACCATACCTCAAAAGGAATAAATGCGGGTCTATAAAACAAGTAGAAATATCCAAATGGTTAGTTGTGCACAACAAGCTTCTTAACATTGTTGCTTAATTGCACACATTTAACCAACAAATTTATCAATTAAAGAACAAAATTAGTTTAACATAAATAAAAAAAAAACAATACTCAAAACCAATTACCAAAGGTTTATATCACCTATAACATCAAAAAGTACTACTTTGAATGTTGAAAGCTGGGAATTCAAAGAGAAAAGGGTTATCAACAATATCACCAACTACAGAGAACTTGTTAGCATATTTTAAGAAAAATCAAAAAATTAATGTAGCATATTCAACCAACAGTATCACCAATTACAAATAAACTTAATGACATAGTTTATACCAAAATGAATCCAATAAATTTCTTGAAATAGTTTAGACAAAAACAAAATCAATAAGAAAAAAAAGGTTAATTATACAACCAACTTATTAGCATAAATTAAACCAAAAAAAACAAAAATCAACAAAAGTGAAACCCAATAATCAATGGTTTATATCACCTATATCACCAATAATTAGTACTTTGAATAATGAAAGCAGGGAATTCAACAAAAAAAGGATTAACCAACAATATAACCACCTACAGACAAACTTGTTAACATAATTTAAATTAAATTTGTTCACAGAAATACATATCAAAAATTTGAAAACACTTAACCAACATAAACACTGAAATATAGTGTTTGTCAAGATAAACTAAAAAAAAGAAGGGAAAAGTAGTATTACATACCTTTAAGCTTTTGGTATAACAAACTAATATGATTGCTGAGGCAAGGGCAGTCAACGAAGGGTTGAGCTACTGCCTATCACATGACTTTCGACTTGTAGAAGTGGAGGTGGATTCGTTAAGCTTAGTAAATATTCTAACTAAGCTATGGAAAATACCTTGGGAAATCACAAACATAGTTGAGGAAATTTTTAAGTTAATGGAAGCATGGAATATTCACATAAAACATACACTCAGGGAAAGGAATCAACTAGTAAATTTTATAGTCAACACATCAATACATTCAGAAGCTGAGCAGATGTTCAACGATTTACATAGTTCGCCTAGCCTAGCTAGGAAGATACTGAACATGGATTTACAGAGAATTCCTTCTATCAGAATCAGATCTAGGAGTAACAACAAAAGATCCATTGCAAACACTGAGTTTAAAGGCCATAGTATGCACAATAGATATATAGAGACGACCAGACTATATTCACACAAAAATAAAGCTACTCCTAAGCTATTCAGCTCTCAAAAAATTGTAAACCATCAAAAGGGAAGAGCCATGACCAGATGGGGAAATAAACAGTCTAGACCAAAAATCAAACCACCACACCCACCTCTTGAGCAACTCCTTTTCTCCATGGGGTGTTTTGAAAAAGCAAGGTTGGAGACAAAATGATAAGCCTGAAATAGGAGAAGCGTTTTGAACACATTGTAGAAACACTTACGTATTTTGTGGAGTGATATGGTTGGGTCCTCACTCTTCTTTCAGTTGATAGGCCCATCGGATCTCACACCTGCATATAGTGAAGAGGAAGTTAACAAGCTCAGGGATGAAGAGGCTAGAGTCAAGATGAGCAGAAACAAACCTTTGATAGCTGAAATAGGTGTTGCTTTCCATATTGTGAAGAAAGTTCGACACCCACAAGTCAAGAAAGAGGGAGTGAACTGTCGGCTTCCACGGGAGCATATTTTGTGGCGAATGAAGGGGAGAGGGATTAGGGGTTTAGTTTTGGAAAGTAACCCTAGGTTACTTGCTTTATCCATTGGTTTATTTAAGTCAGTGAAATCGACTTATGATGGGCCAACAATGTATATTCTGGACTAATTTGAGTTATTAAGAAATAAAACGGGCCCTAGGCCCAAATTGAATTAAAAAAAGCTTTTGTTCAAATTTTTTCTCTTGCCCCTCTTAGGCTTCATGCCTTAGCGATTATCATCTTTAGAAGAAGTAATACACCAAGACTGCGAAAAAAATGCATTTATATATGATATATAAAAGTGAAAATTTATAGTTGTATGTCAAAACATGAATTTTAACCAATAAAATGGGTACCTTATATTTAACATTTGCGGATTTTGTTTCCTGATTCAAACGATATCTTTTAAAAATTAGTATTTCATCCTCAAAATCATTGTTGTGGGGTAAATCAATCTTCTCTTTTCCTTTCCTCTTCAAAGATTTTGAAGGACCGGAATCCTTTTTCTTCGAAGACTCAACAACAATGACCTTCGTGCTGCATCCGTCTTCTGACTTGTTCAGAACTAGTGAAGAAGTAAATGCATTTATATTAAAGTTCGGCCTTGAGCATTGGATAGGTGTAATACCCAAAGAAATAGACTCTAATTTAACTGAGAGTTTTTTCTAATAGGGTTTTTTCTTCGAAAATGGACATGGTGAAAAAGAAAGATAGAGTGGGCAAAATTGAAAAATAAAATAAAACTCAAGAAGATTAACATATGCAACTAAGAATGACAAAAAAAATGAATTTTTAGGCATGATTGACCTTGGATAGAAAAGAAAAAATAATGATAGATGTCATGCCCTGGGAGGGTACCCTAGGCATAATTGGCACTCGGAGGCTATTGCTAGCCCCCAAGCGGACCACCTAGTCTCATCGCCTTCATTCAATCAGTTCATTCAGTGGAAGATAACAAAGAAATTAACTATCTATTAGTGAGCTACATGACTATCACCATCACTATCAAAATAAGCTAAGAATTTTGAAAAGAAATCTCCATATAAAGAAAGAAATAGGGGAAAGAACCCCGACATCAGTCATCTTTAATCTACGTCTATGAAGCCTCTATAACTACTATTTAAGATGGTACCATGACAGGCCATGGTTACCACAATCAAAGAAAATAACTCAAGATAAATGAATGATAAATATGCCCTCCGAAAGCAAGGGAGGACTCAACAAGTCTCTGCCTGGAAATCTGTGAAACTCAACGATTAGGCTGCTAAAGTCCTCTGTCTACAGAATCTGCAACATAAAATGATGCAGCACTAAAGCGCCATTAGTACATGGAATGACTACATGTAAAACAAGCTAAAGTAAACAATAAACAATGACAATTCGCTCATCAATCACTCATCCTCAACTTAGAGTAAGGAATAGGACTCTATCGCTCCACTATCCATCAAGACATCACACCAACGTCTCAACCTTAGAGTACCATCAACATGAATCTATCTGGGAGTTTTTATAATCGACAACCATCACCTATGAGCCGGTGGTAATACAACGAAGAGATGTCGTTGCCACATCCATCCAATACCTTGCCAGGGTATGGGATGAGTCTATCGGGGATCCTAAAGAAGTCTGTCAAGTCCTCTGTAGGACAACGAAAACATTTGCTTTCACAGTCTAATCCTCTCATAAGCTGGCCACGTAGTTAATGAGTACGAGTGGGACTCACGCTTACCCATTTTGGTGATAATACTCCTCCCATGACTCTACTTGCTTTAAAATCGCCTCTACGGGCAGGAACACCTACTTTATCTCTTCATCTATCAACTCAGGAGAGTAAGAGTAATCCTTCAAAACTAATGTTCAGTCTCATTAGGCTCTAAGAACACTAATTCAATCAGTTTCAGTCATCAATACCCCCATCTCAGGACTCAGACTCCAAAAATCTACACATCCAAATAATCAAGGCTCTAGACATTAACCCTAAGTTCATTCTTGAAGTATTAAACAAGGGAAATCATGCAATTTAGGTATACAATCACATAATAATACATATACACAGGAAATACAAGTATTATGGTCATCAATATGATATAATATATGAAAATTAAAGATGATATTCAAGAAATAAAAATAATATTCAAGAAATTCTTCAAGAATCAGTACTCAAGACCCATCAACTATCAATTGTCAACCTACTACATGTATTGGGGCACATGGAAGAATAATTCCATGCTCTGGGTAGCTTTTACATACCTGGGTTGAAGAGTTATCAAGCTTTCTTCAAGAACTTGCACCCGAATTTAGAACCCTCCACTCTTTGTTCTTCTTTTCTCGGGAACACTCATGTAGAAAACTTAGAAAAATAATGGGTTTTAAACCCCCAATTGAGAATAAACAACTTCTAAAATATATTTTAGGACTTAAAAATGGATTGAGAATGACCAAAATACCCTTCCCAAAAATTTAAAAGAAAAAGTTCAAAATATGTACACTTGTTTGTGACGCGCCAGGGGCGCGAACCAGTGTATTTTTGTGATTTTATGTAAAGTTCAATTCTCATCAAAAAAAATAGAAAAAAGTTCAAGTGTGTCTCCACGCCCCCTCCGCGTTGCGCCAGGGGCACAGATCGACACTGTTTTGGAAAGAATTAGCGAAAACAATTTTTCACTCCGGTTACTCTTAAATTGGGTTTTAAGACCATTTTACCACTCCATTTTCCACACTGATCTTAAATCCTATGTCAAGTTTCCAATAGGAGCTTTGGTGGACGCATTGTACGCACGATTATGTTTTAGGGGTATTTCAGTAATTTTATGGGGTATTACATCATCTTCCCCTTGGGATCATTCATCCTCGAATGTGAGTAAAGGTCGGATGGAAACACGAATAACCTTAGAACTCATCTCATTCCTCACTCAGGAACACTCAAACTCTCAACTATCCATCACTTATCTATCTTTGTCTTAGACTCGGGAATAAAATTAAATAAATGCATCAACTCAATAAAAGGAGACATTCACTCACGTTAAGCATCAGGTCATTTACCTTCGGCATCATCATCATTTGGAATGAATAGGTGCGGGTATTTGAGTTCATCACTTCTTCAGCTTCCCACGTAGCTTCCTCAACAAACTGATTCCTCCATAGGACTTTAACGGAGGCTATCTCTTTATTCTTCAGCTTACGAACTTGTCAGTCAAGGATCTAGACTGGAATTTCTTTGTAAGATAGACTGTCCTTCACTCCCATATTCTCAATAGGAATTGCTAAGGCCGGATCTCCCAAAAACTTCTTTAACACTGACACATGGAGCACCGAGTGAACTCCATCTAGCTCTAAAGGCAAGTCTAGCTCATAAGCAACTTTCCCAATCCTTCTTACAATTTGGTATAGTTTGATATAACATGGACTCAACTTCTCCTTCTTAACAAACCTCATGACACCCTTCATGGGTGACACCTTCAAGTACACCCAATCATCCACCTCAAACTCCAAGTCTCTTCTCCTCAACTTCGTGTAAGAATTTGATGACTCTGTGCTATCTTCAACATCTCTCTCATGACCTTCACCTTCTCCATGGACTGGTGGACGAGGTCAGGTTCAATCAATTCAGCTTCACCAACTTCAAACTAGCCAATCGATGATCTACATCTCCTCCCATAAAGAGCCTCATAAGGGGCCATCTAAATGATAACATGGTAGCTATTGTTGTACGTAAACTCAATCAACGGTAGATGATCGTCCCAATTCCCTTTGAACTCGATGAGGCATACTCCCAACATATCCTCTAGGGTATGAATAGTGCGCTTTGCCTTCCCATCTATCTGAGGGTGAAAAGCTGTGCTCAAATGTATTTTTGTACCCAATCCTTTCTAAAACAATCCCCAGAATTGAGAGGTCAATTGAGCTCCTTTGTTCGAAATGATGGACAGGGAGACCCCTTGCAACCTCACAATATCATGAATATATAGTGGGCATACTCCTCAGCCATATAAGTTGTCTTGACTACCAAGAAGTGGGCTGATTTGTCATTCTATTAATAATCACCCATATTGAATCATGTTGTTTTTGGGATCTTGGTAAACCAGTGATGAAATCCATGTTGATCATCTCCTACTTCCACTCAGGAATTTCAACATTTTGGGCCAGTCCACATAGTCTCTGATGTTCAATCTTAACCTATTGACAATTAGGGCATTTAGAGACAAATTTAGCAATGTCCTTCTTCATCCCATTCCACTAATAGACTTATCTTAAGTCGTGGTACATCTTAGTGGAACCAGGATGGTTGGAATACCTGGAGCTATGAGCCTCAACCATGATCCGGTCTCGTACTCCATCAATATCGGGCACACACAATCTACCTTGGTATCTCAACTCCCCATCTCCCCCTTTGGAGAAAACCATTACCTTCTGCTTGTGAACCACTTCTTTCAATTGGAACAAGATAGGGTCTTGGTCTTACTTCTCCTTCACTTCCGACATTAAGGATGAAGCAGAACCATTCTAAACATTGACCCCGCCTTCATTGTTCTCCTCAAGTTGCACTCCTAATCGTGCAAATTTATGAACTTCCTTAGCTAGTTCTCTCTTTCCTTCCTCCACATGGGCAATGGTACCCATAGACATCATGCTAAGAGCATTAACAATAATGTTAGCCTTACATGGGTGGTAGAGAATGCTCATGTCATAATATTTGAGCAACTCCACCCATCTTCTCTGATGCAAGTTGAGCTTTTTCTGGCTGAAGACGTACTGGAAGCTCTTGTGATTAGTGAACACGTCCATATGTAATCCATACAAATTGTGATGCCATATCTTAAGTACGAGCACCATTGCTACCAACTCGAGCAAATAGTTCTTCTCATGGATCTTAAGCTTTCTAGAAGCATAATCTATTACCTTCGCTCTCTGTATAAGTACACAACTCAATCCAACTCGGGATGCATCAGAATATATCATGAAGTCCCTTGTCCCATCTAGCAAGGTCAACATTGGTGCTGTAGTCAATCTAGTATTGAACTCTTGAAAATTTTTTCACATGCCTTAGACCACTGAAACTTGGCCTTCTTCTGACTTAATTTAGTCAATGGGGCTGACAGAGAAGAGAATCCTTCAACAAATCTGCGGCAGTAGCCTGTCAAACCTAAAAAGCTTCTTATTTCCATTGAAGAAGTTGGTCTTGGCTAGTTCTTAACTGCTTTAATTTTCTGCGTATTTACCCGAATACCATCTCCTGACACAACATGGCCTAAGAAAGCCATAGATTTGAACCCAAACTCACACTTTGAGAATTTCACATAAAACTCATGATCTTTGAGTGTTTGCAAAACCACTCTAAGGTGATTAGCATGCTCTTACTCATCCTTCGAATATACCAGAATATCATCAATAAACACGATCACGAACATATCTAGATATGGTCTAAATACCCTATTTATCAAATCCATAAAAGCTGCAACCGCATTTGTCAACTCAAAGGACATGACCAAGAACTCAAAATGGCCATATCGTTTCCTAAAGGATGTCTTTGGAATATCACTCTCCCTCACCTTCAGCTGATGGTAACTCGATCTGAGGTCTATCTTGGAGAAACAGGTAGCACCCTGAAGTTGGTCAAATAGATCGTCAATCCTGGGAAGAGGATATCTGTTCTTTATAGTGACCTTGTTCAACTGTCATTAGTCTATACATATTCTAAGAGACTCATATTTCTTACGCATGAATAGGTAAGAACACCTCAAGGTGGGACACTAGGCCTTATGAAACCTTTCTCTAGCAAGTCTTTCAACTGGTCTTTCAACTCTGCGGGGTATATTTTATAAGGTGGAATTAAAATGGGTTTGGTTCGGGATGAACATCAATCCCAAAGTCAATCTCCCTATCAGGAGGGACTCCAGGAAAATCATCAAGAAATAGCTAAGGAAACTCATTCACAATCAGGACCGACTCGAGAATAGTAGATTCAACATCATCAGACTTAACTAACACGAGGTGATAAATACAACCTTTGGAAATCAACTTTCTAGCTCTAAGATATGAAATAAATTTGCCCTCAGGTGCAATAGAACTCCCTTTCCACTCTAAGACAGGCTCATCAAGAAATTGGAACTTAACAATCCAGGTTCTATAGTAGACAAAAGAATAATAGGCGTGAAGCCAATCCATGCCCATTATTACATCAAAGTCAACCATCTCCAACTCTACCAAGTCAGCTAAGGTGTCTCTATGATAGATAGACACTACACAATCTCTATAGACTCTCTTAGCTAAAATAGACTCACTAGTTGGAGTAGAAACAACAAAAGGTTCAAGCAAACACTCGGGAAGAATCCCAAACTTACTAGCCACATAAGTGTTCACAAAAGACAAGGTGGCACCTGGATCAAGTAACGCATAACAATCAAAGGTAAAGACTCGAAACATACCTGTGACAATATCTAGTGTAGCCTTCTGATCCTATCGATTACCTATAGCATAAAGGTCATTCGTCTCACCTCCTGTACCAGTAGTGGTACCCTTCTGCTGATTGCCTACTGGAGGGGTTGCAGATGATTAGGGTTTGCTGCTCCTCTTACATTGTCTCCTCTTTGGGCACTCATAACTAAAGTAACTAGCTTTTCCACATAAATAGAAAACATCTTTTCCCACATGGCACTCACCCAGATGAAGCTTACCCTATTTGCCACACGGTGGCTTTCCCCTCGTACCTTGACCTTGGGTCACACTAGCCTAAGACTGAGGACCCGGAGCCCTGAAATTCTGATAACCATGAGATTTCTGATCATACTTGTTCGGCTGCATGCATGCACTTGATATAGATGGTGTAGGATGGGATGATCTCCTCTGAAAGTAGGACTAGTCACCCTTATTCCGTCTCTGTGGTCTAGGCTCATGTCTTGCTGACTTTACCTTTCTATTCATCTACTCTTCTCTATCTTTCTTCTTGTCCTCCTCTATCTACTAGGCATACACCATAATTCTGGAAATGTCCATACTTGGAATTAGTAAAGCTACCTTACACTCTTTCTGCACATGTCTGCCCAGACTAGATACAAACTTCCTCATCCTCGCTCTCATGTCTTGCACCATATCTAGAGCATATATTGACATCATAATAAACTTAAGGCTATACTCCTTCACTGTCATCCCTCCCTAGTTCAGATTCACAAACTCTTCCACCTTCGCCTCCCTCAACTTTTGAGGAAAGAAGTGGTCAAGGAAGGCTGTCTCAAACTCTTCCCATACTGCAGGCTCTGCATTCTCACCTCTACTCTCCTCCCACTAATTGTACCATACATTAGCAACATCCTTCAGCTGGTAGGAGGCAAGCTCAACTCCCTCAATCTCATCAGCATACATCACCTTCAGAGCCTTATACATCTCATCAATGAAGTTCTGTGGATCCTTTTATACTTTCGATCCCATATACACTGGCGGGCTCATCCTCAAGAAATCTCTTAGTTGAGTTACAGTTGAAGGCTCCTGTGAGCTAGAACTAAGAGCTTGTGAACCCTGACTATTACCCTGGGATGCCACCAATTGAGTCAGCATAGTGATGGCTCCCTTAAATTCTGCCTCGGTAGTAGGACCTGCTTGCGGCTAAGCAGGGGGCGCCTGTGGGACCTCAACAGTCCTAATAGGGTATCCTCGTCTCCTTGCCTCTGTCTGAACTGGGGCCTCAAATTGGGCATTCTCAGCAGTTGGGGATGCGACATCTCTCTGAGCAGTTGCTCTCTTTGGCGACATTTTCTGTAAACGTACAACACATAGTTAATATAAGATTTCCATAAAGTTAAACTCTACCACACGAATTCAGATCATAAAAGAAGGGTAACTCTTCCAATGTCCCATAGCCTCATACTTATGAAGTGTGGTGTAGAACACACCCATAAATAAGACTCTACTAGACACAGCTTCATAGACTTCCTAGGATGCTCGAACTTTGGGCTTTGATACCAAGTTTGTCATGTCCCAGGAGGGTACCCTAGGCGTAACTGGCAACTCGGAGACTATTGCTAGCCCCCAAACAGACCACCAAGTCTCATCTCCTTCGTTCAATCATTTCATTCAGCAGAAGATAACAAAGAAATTAACCATCTATTAGTAAGCTACATGACTAGCACCATCACTATCAAAGCATAAGCCAAGAATTTTGAAAAACAATCTCCATATAAAGAAAGAAAAAGGGGAAAGAACCCCGACATCAGCCATATTCAATCTACATCTACGAAGTCTCTATAACTACTATCTAAGATGCTACCATGACAGGCCATGGCTACCACAATCAAAGAAAATAACTCAAGATAAATGAATGATAAATATGCCCTCCGAAAGTAAGGGAGGACTCACTGAGTCTCTGTTTGGAAATCTGTAACACTCAACGATTAGCCTGTTGAAGTCCTCTGTCTATAGAATCTGCATCATAAAATGATGTAGCACCAAAGGGATGTTAGTACATGGAATATACTATATTTAAAATGGTCTAAAGTAAATGATAAATAATGGCAATTAGCTCATCAATCACTCGTCCTCAACTTAGAGTAAGGAATAGGACTCTATCACTTCACTATCCATTAAGACATCACACCATCGTCTCAACATCGGAGTACTATCAATATGAACTTATCTGGGAGTTTCTATAACCGACAACCACCACCTATGAGCTGGTGATGACACAACGAAGAGATGTCGTTGCCACATTTGTCCAGTACCTTGCCAGGGTACGGGACGAGTCTATCAGGGATCCCAAAGAAGTCTGTCAAGTCCTCTGTGGGATAAAGAAAACAACTTCTTTCACGGTCCAATCCTATCCTATGCTGGCCACGTTGTTAATGAGTACGAGTGAGACTCACTCTTACCCATTTTGGTGCTAATACTCCTCCCATGACTCTACTAGCTCATAAAACTGTCTATCAATCAAGGATTTCCATCACCTAGCCTTGATGGGTACGAACACCCACTTCATATCATCATCTATCAACTCAGGAAAGTAAGATTATTCCTTCAAAACTAAGGTTCAGTCTCATTAGGCTCTGAGAACACTAATTCAATCAGTTTCAATCATCAATACCCCCATCTCAGGACTCAGACTCACCCAATCTACACATTCAAACAATCAAGGCTCTAGACATTACCCTTAAGTTCATTCTTGAAGTATCAAACAAGGGGAATCATGCAATTTAGATATACAATTACACAATATTACATATAAATAGTAAATACAAGTATGATGATCATCAATTTGAGATAATATATTAAAATTAAAGATGATGTTCAAGAAATAAAAATGATGTTCAAGAAATTCTTCAAGAATCACTACTCTAAACCCATCAATTATCAATTGTCAACCAACTACATATGTTGGGGCATATGGAAGAACAATTTTGTGCTCTAGGTAGCCTTTACATACATGGGTTGAAGAGTTATCAAGCTTCCTTCAAGAACTTGCACTGGAATTTAGAACCTCCACTCTCTATTCTTCTTCTCTCAAGCACTCTCAAGTAGAAAACTTAAAAAAATAATGGGTTTTGAACCACCAATTTCTAATAAACGACCTCTAAAACATGTATTAAGACTTAAACATGGATTGGGAATGACCAAAATACCCTTCTCAAAATTTAAAATAAAAATGTCAAAATATGTACAATGGTCCGCGACGCTCCAGGGGCGCGTACCAGTGTATTTTTGTGATTTTCGTAAAGTTCAATTCCCGTTGAAATAATAGAAAAAAGTTCAAGTGCGTCTCCCCATGCCCTTCGGGTTGTGTCAGGGGCACAGATCGATACTATTTTGGAAAGAATTAGCTAAAATTATTTTTCACTCTGGTTGCTCTTAAATTGGGTTGAGACCATTTTTCCACTTGATTTTTCGTGCTGATTGCAAATTCAATCTTGGATTTTCAATCAGAGCTTTGGAGGACACATTGTGTGCATGATTACGTTTTAGGGGCGTTTCAATAATTTTACAGGGTGTTATATTAGAAAGGGAAGGGTCATTCTTGGAATATTCAAAAAGTTTTAATCAAAAAAAGAAAAAAAAGTACATGGTAGCCAACTTGGGAAAAGTAAAAGGTATAGGGTGTATTGTCGAATCCCACTTAATTATTACACTTTTCTTTTGAAGGTAATCAACACAATGAACATAATTTTTAAGGCAAAATAGTGTATCTTAACACATAATATACACAAATAAAAAGAAGAAAGAAACCATAAAGAAAACACTTTTCCATGTAGTATTTGTTGGAATGTTGGCCACATTCCATAGATAGTGGTCTGTAACTTCCATAACCTCCATGGATGTGGCTTGTAACTTTAATGGAAGTTGCAACTACTACTACATACACTACCTATGGAAGTTACATAACCATCTACTAATCCACTACTTTACAATTTCCCCACTACTCCACTACTCCACTTCCCACTAACTTCCCACTAACCACTAACTTCCCTACTACTATTCTTGATGGTAGAATAACTCTAAATAGGGGTACATCTAGTTAAAGGTCCCTAAGCACAAATCTCTTTCTTACTCCACACCATCTTAAGTGACGTCTGAGTGCTTAGAAGACTTACTGAAAAGTGAAAAGCAAACGACGACGATTCCGACTACATCACCAACAATGGTTGGAGGTATATCGATCTTTTATTCCATTGCGCTATTGCTCTATATTTGCTTACATTTGATATCCGATCAATTGTTGTATCTCTACCTTTTTGGATTTTTGAATTTGCAAAAATCATACAAAAATAGATCTTAAATTTTAGATCTTATTTTAAAACTTCTGATGCAACATAATGTTAAATATTTTATGAAAATATATTTTCAAACAGTAATATGATCTTAAACATTATCTATGGTTGCATATAGAATTATTGTTTGAGTTGTTGTTTATCTTTCTGACACAACTATAAGTTTTGATGTCTAAGTAATCTTTATAATTTAGTTTAATTAAGACTTAGCCACAACAATCTTGATGAAATAAAATTATATACATTATGGATCATATAAAATATAGACATTAAATCAAAACAATGTCTAAGTGATCTATAATATTATTTGATTAAAGAGTAGCCACAACATCTTTAATTGAATAACATTATAAAAGTTGGTCACATAAATAAATTTAGACATTAAATTGTGATTAATCATGCATGGTTTAATAACTCAATTTCTTTGTTGTTGAGTTGCATGATTAATTAAGATAAAATGTTAAATGCTCTTCATAATTACCTATAGGAATTATGAATAAGAGTTTAATAGTTTTATCATAAAGATAGAATATCAAGCTAGTAAATAGATAATTCTATCATAATGTTTGAATCTAAATTGAATTAAATATTTAGCCCACAGACAATTTTTCTTGTTAGTAGATTCACTTTTACTTGCCCCAAATTTGTTAAGCATGTATATATGTTCTTGTAGTTATGCAACCTGCAAATTTCTCTGATATTTGTGATATTCCTGAATTCAATGGTGAGAACTATAAGATCTGGAAGGAGAGAATTCTTCTTCACTTAGGGTGCATGGACATTGATTATGCTATCAGGAAAAACGAAACCACCTATTAATGAAATCAGCACTCAAGATGAGATTGCTCTTCACGAACAATAGGAATGCTCTAACCGTTT
>JAOTQR010049307.1:0-14733 GCA_025774065.1 Solanum ossicruentum
TCCTGATGAATGCTTTCAGTCCAGAAAGAAAGGTATTCAGTTGCTCGACTGATAAGGAGAGGGATGAAGTTGCTCGACTGATAAGGAGAGGGATGAAGTTGCTCGACTGATAAGGAGAGGGATGAAGTTGCTCGACTGATAAGGAGAGGGATGAAGTTGCTCGAAGTAAGTTCGAGGAGCGAAAAGCCACTTGACTGGAAGGAGAGGAGCGGAGCCTCGAGCTAAAGTAAAGCGAGAGGGCGTGAAGGAGCGTTGACCTCAATGGTGCGGGGGGTTTCCAGCGTAAAAGAAAGCAAAAAAGCCAGGTGAGTGTGTGTCAAATTGGGCTGAGCGAGGGGCTTATTCCCCTCGGGAAGGGTGCTGAGTACTGTGGTGCATAGAAGGCATAGAACTCTCGAACCATAGTCGAGGAGTACTTCCCTCATGCTTTGGTCAGCCACTAGAGCCCTATCTGCTGATGTTCTCCTAGAGACCGAGAACACTTTCTAATCCAAAGAAATGAGCCAGGGCTTCTAAAAATGGAGCAGGCTGGTTTGACTCACTCATTCCTTCGTACGGCCTTCGTGTAGATAACTCATATGCTCGCAACACACTACTGATTAATGAGGGCATCTGGAGTTGATGGTGATGTTTGTGGTGGTGAGGAAGAGGACTCTGTCTCCGAATCATTACCGAATCCTGACTTAGAATCTGACTCTTCTCTGGACACAGTCATTTAAATGGAGTTGCTATTATTGTTGTCTCCCTTATCAAACCCCGGAGTGCGAACAACAATAGTCTCGGTATTGACATGCCCGACTTTGGTGGCAGCCAGTATCTGTGGCCTTTCAGCATTCGGATCAGGTCGGATGCCGAGTTCCTTAAATGATCCACTAACCTTGGGGGTATCCTACTCACTTGAGGTCTCATCCTTGAGCATCCTTTGCATGGATCGAATGTCCTTACATCTTGGCTTGGGGCCATAGTACCTAAAACATACACATTTAACAAATGTCATGAAATGAAAAGCAAGATTAAAGTAGACTTGCTTACAGATAGGACACCGAAGGAACTTCCAAAGGCCGTAGAAACAATTTTCGCAATTTTTGGATACTAGAATGGCATCTACATGACTAGGTATTAGTCGTAGATGTATTCTAGTGTTTAGACCCTTGCAGGCAGGGATCTACGAGACCTATTCTACGACTCCTAGAAGGTCTTGTCTAATAGATTCTTAGAAACATCAGGTTACTGGATTTTCATACTAGGGGTGATTACAGCTTGTGGAAATTTCCACGGGCTGTAAAAGACCCTCGTTGATCAAAAAACCTAATGACCTGAGCTTCTAAGTCTATCAATATGGACCCCATATGACATTTTCAACAACATTTCAGCATCAAAGTAATACTCGCACACCCCCATATGTCTTAAATCAAACACCCAACACCCCATATGCAAATCTTAACATGCACCCCATCGAATATCATTTAAAATGTTTTGTAAACCATCCAACCCAGTTTGAATAACTTAGTATCAAATTAAACACACATGCCATGACATATCGACTTTCATGCACATAATCAATCAATCTAAATGGTATGTGGCCAAATTGTTTTCAAACACATCATTCAAACATAAAGACAAGCCCACACACCCAAATTTGTGGCTTTTAAATAGATTCACATATTGGCAATTTGTTTCATAATTCAAAACACAACAATGGCATACACAGGTTCATGCATCGAATTATGATACCCGTCAATTTAATTCAACCTAATCATACAATTCTTGGGAAATAAAAGGGTTTTTTAAGACCGAGAACTTACCAAATTGAATGATCAAGATGTTGAAATTAAAGGATGAATTGAAGAGGTGGAACTCTAGGGTTACCGGAAAGTTGGCCGGAAAATGGTGGGGTGGTTGATCGCAGGTGTTTGCAGGATAAGGGAAGGGAGTCGCTGGGTTTTGTATGTAATTTAGGGAAAAATTGGGGTTAAAATAATTTGACCCTATTATTTTAATGTTGACCAGATCGGTCAAAAATAATGGGCTCAGACTCTACAAAACCCCGACTACGGGCCGTAGAGAGTTTTATGACCCGTAAATCATGGTCTCTTAGAATATCCAAACCCTAGTTTTGAGGATTGGATTTCATAGACCAGTGTACGAGTCATAGATTTAGGTATGACTCGTAAAGTTGGTCGTAGAAACCTCAATAATTAGTTAATTAATCAGAAAACTTATCTGGGATCCACGAGCCCCATTCATGCCCCATAATTTTATCTACTGACCATAAAGTTATTCATGGACTGGAGTGCATAACTTTTTACTCACTAGAACTGTTCTATGAGACGATGTACGGGTCATAGAATGAATGACATACGGCCCATAGAACCAGTTGTAGAAGCTCTTCTTGATGCCTTTTCAGCCAAGGATAGTTGATTTAGTCATGTACCTGCATATTCTTCATAGAACACACTGTTACCATATGTGCAACTAGTCGTCCAAAATTACAATTAAAATGCAAAAAATTAAACTACCTACAAGTCCAAAAGCTAAAACCAAAACATAACTATAACTATTACATCAAATATCTAGAGTTGCCTCCTAAGAAGCACCTGATTTGTTGTCGTGGCACGATTTGGGTAACTTGATTACTCAGACTTCACCAAGTGCCCAAAAATCTTTCTTCAGATTGTTTGGCCCCTTCATTGACTGATAGATATTGAAGACAACTTCTTGGTCATTCAATCTAAACTTGAGTTGGCGAGCTTCCATATCTACTAATGCTTAACCAGTGGCTAGAAAGGTCCTACCTAAGATGATTGGGACTTTAAAATCAACTTCACAATCTAGGATCACAAAATCTGCGGGCCTATAAATAGCTCAACTTTGACCAGTACGTCATAGAGTATCCCCACATGCTTCTTCATCGTGTAGTCCACCATTAACAACTGCATGCTCATTGAAGTAAGGGTTCCAAGTCCTAGCTTCTTAAAGACCGCAAGGGGCGTCAGGTTTATGCTGGCATCGAGATCACACAATGCCCTTGCAAACTCTACATCTCTAATAGTTTAGGGTGTTGTAAAAGCATCGGGATCTTCTCGCTTTTGCACCAATGAACTTGTGGTAATTACACTGCAATGTTGAAGCTTTTGGGAGAGCTCCTGACTTATAGTGCACTTTTTTGTAACCGTGTCCTTCATAAACTTCGCAGACCCTGGCATCTTCTCCAATGCCTCAATGAAAGGGATGTTGATGGATAGTTGTTTCAGTATGGAGAGAAAGTTCTTGAACTTGCCCTCCTCCTCCTTCTTTTTGATTCTTCGAAGGAAGGGAGGAGGAGGCCTAGGAATGGGCTTCAGCTTCTATGGCACCTCCGCATCATCACTCCCCCCATCCTTGACACAATAATCTTTGGTATCAGCATCCTTGACCTCAGCTACTTCCTCTCGAGCAACATTATCACCTATTGGCATGGGAGGATCAATGATACTCTTGCCACCACAAGTAGTAACCGCCATGCACTACCCCTCATTCTTTATGTTTTGAATTGTGTTGCTAGGTAATGCACCTCTCTGATGCTGGTTAGTTGAGTTGACACTTGACCAAACTGTTGCTCAAGTTGTTTAATGGCAACAAAATGAGACTCAATTTTTTGATTTATGGTGGAGATGTCAGACTTTATACCCCTCAAGATCTCATCGTATGTCCCAGCTTTCTTCAACAGGCAGTCAAACATCCCCTCAACTCTGGAACGACTAGCATAGGTATCGCGACTGTGTGGTGGCACATAAGGACCATTTTTGTTTTCCATCTTTGCTGCCCCATTCTGCATCTCTATCCTAGCATCGATTCTTGTTATAGTAACCTCCACGATTGTCTCTGAAAGCACCATCTCTATTATAGTGCCGACCCTGGTTTCCTTGACCTTGAAGCCAGAAGTCCTAGTTGGACACTTGGGTGTTGGTCCGAAAGCTCCTCACCTGATCAACAATGAAGCAAGTGTCCTCCTCATAGTAGGGATCATTGTACATGGGTGCTCGTGGAGGCTGATAAACAACATTAACTCGTTCCTGATTCTGCTTCATTATCACCTCCATACCAGTACGAATCCGGGCAAGCTCTTGCATTATCTCCCTGTTTATTTTTGCTTGCTCTAAACCAATACAACAACTCATGAACTTTTGGTACATGACCTGTCTCTTTGCCCTATGCACGATTTATCTTGACTACCCTTTCCATTATCTTCACAATCCTTGCAAATAGTTGGTCCAATAACATGTCTTCATGATGGCATTAGCACATGCTTGGCTATTCTCATCCAAGGCACGGTAGAACATCTTCACCAAGGCATCATCAACAATTTTGTGGTTCGGGAGACTCCTCAAGAACTTTGTGAATCGTTCCCATATCGTACTGATTGAGTCACCAAGAAGTTGCTCAAAGCTATTGATTTGATCTTTCAACTTGAGTTTTTTCGATCTCGGGAAGTACCTCTCAAAAAAGGCCTTCTACAACCCAGCCCAACTGGTGATCGAACCTTGCAGGAGCTCAGTAGACATAATGCTGCATTACCTGTCAAAGACAATAGGAAAACACGAAGTCACATAGCATCCATAGATAGATTCTGTGTTCCCATCACACTTTTGCAAATAAATTCAATGTTGTGTAGGTAACTATGTGGATCCTCTAATGGTAGGGGCACGAACAATCCATGGTTTTGCAACATTTGAAGCAACCCAATCGTGACCATGTACTTTGTGTAAGTCGATAGTGGTGGTAACACAATAGCTCTAGTAACTTCCACAACTATAGGGTTCAGCCGATATTAGTTCCACTGATAATCTTTGGCATTGAGGTCCTGTGGTTGTGGAGAAATGTCCTCAAGAGGAGGTGGGTTGTCATTATTTGCATTCTTATTCTCATTCTAGTTTAGAGCTGCATTTGTCGCGTTGTTTGCATTATCTTTGGGCATCCTTGTTAGTCTTCTCTGGATCTCTAGGTCAAACGGAGTCAAGGGAATGCCTCAAACATCCGCGTATCGGGCATACAGTAGTACACCTGTGCCCTAAAATAAAATTAAAAAAATGTAAAATGAGGGAAATAAGGTTCAATTCGCAAACTACTTGAATTAGACAAGTCTAGCCTTATTCCCTGACAACGGTGCCAAAATCTTGATGTCACCTAAGCTGCACCTCCTTTTTCAGGCAAAAGCATTCATTGTCAAGATATAGAACCCAACCAAGGTTAGGAACGAATTCCACAGGGAATATGGTAGACTTAGAAGAATTCTATGTACCTTCGGGTTAATTAACCAACTTATATCCCCAAAGAGGGGGGGGGGGGAGTTGTGACAACTATAAAAATTAATCCTAAACTAAGACAAGTGTTAAGCCAATATGAAGAGTAACTAGGGTATTTTGTTCCCCATGATTTCCTAACTCAGTATTACCAGATAATAAAATTCTTTTCCAGTATGTAGCATGCAGAACGGTAAGTTTAGTTCACCAAACCCATTGGCCTAGGCAAGAGGCGTATTCACTATGTGATTTGGTCCATCCCCATAGTGTGACATTACTAACCATTACCTATTGTTCCAGTACAATGTCCCCTTGGCCCAATTCAGTTGATTAGACGAGAAATATCAATTGGATCTTGTTAATTAATCTCTTTTCCTATTCATTACTACCTTGATCTGGTTAGTAACACTAGGCAAGTTCTAACATTGGCCACCATTAGAAAGCATTCAATACAAAGAGAATTAATTAATACATGCATGCACACTTTTCAAGAATTACAAATTATTCGGTTTTACATTGATTTTTTATGGTTCCCATAACCCTAGTTGTGGATTTAGCTACTCATGATCAATGTAATTGCAACACTTATGAATTTGAGTAACATAATTGAGCACTTATAGAAGAAAATTATCCACATGAAATTCGAACTCTTTAACACGATTCACAAGTTTGAAATCAAACAATGAAAATAAATTTCACAAGTGTTTCTCAAACTCTCTAATGTTCTATCATGTTCCTCTGCTTTTCTCTATGAAAAGTAACTAAAAGAACCTACTTATAGTGTTTAAAATACAATACTAAAATGGAAAAGGATAAATGTGTTGGTGGACTCTACGGCAAGTTCTACGGGCCGTATCACATTTATGGCCCATAAATGGGCTTTCGTGGATTACTTTCATAAACTAGTGCTGACTTCTACGACACCCCTCTACGACCCATATAAAGTTTTGTCGCCCATAGGGGGTTTCGTCTGATGGCTTTTCAGTAACTCCCCACTTTCTGATCCTTAGGGAACGATACCAAGTCTACGTCTCGTAACGACTTCTACAAATCATCTGCATGTTCATAGACATAACCTTAGAAATTCACCCTTTACTAGAATTACACACTGGAACACCCAAAAAATGCTCGAAAATGTGCGTCAAAAATGTCCATAATCGTAATTTCCATACATCTCAAAATCTGTGCGTGAAATCAAAAATTCTATTTCATATTCGTGATTAGGGGCAAAATTGAGTGGGAAATGGGTACAATCCCAATTTTAGAGCAAACGTAGCAAAATTTCATTTTCCAAAAAAATCAAATTCCAGAGAGGATCTGTGTGATGGTCTCGACGTGCCAGGGGCGTGGATCAGTGTTATTTTGATCCCCAGCTTTCTGTTTTGGCCTAAGGCTTTGGGGCCTTGGGTCCTTACCCTCCTATGAGTAAAAACACCTATACTTAGCCATTTTTCAACTCTATATCTCTCAAGACATTCTCAAAACCCTCTCTAACACTTAACCAAATATTTCCAAAACTCGTGTCCCAAACTCATTTTCGGATCTCAAGAATTCCATTCAAGCTTCAAGTTCTCATTCAAATCCTCTTCAAGGAAATCTCCAAAATTGAGGTATGTGGGCTTCAACTAGTGGTTTCAACCCATGGTGCCCAATCTTTCTTTTTGTGTAAACTGCATGTTTTCAAGTTGGATTATCTATGGGTATCCTTATGATGAAATTTGATTATAAACTATGTTGGGGTTTTATAAAATGTTAACTGTTTAATCATGTTTTGAGATATGAATCTATGATCTATGATGAGATTTGATGAAGGGTTTCAATATATTTTGCATGAGGGTATTAACAAGTGTTGGTAGGTATTACATTGAGTTTTCTCACATTATTTTACTCTTGAATTGCATGATTTTAAACTAGCATTACACATCTGCTAAATGTTTGATAAAATATCTAGATAAGGATTCTTGAGTTATTGATAATCTATTGTATGTCTTATGAGTCAAGTGACTTTATGATGATGAAAGGAATGTATGTATATATTGAATTCATGAAAAGCATCTATGGTGTGCAAGTTGACCACACCTTGTTGGGGGTGTTAAACCCAATCACATTGTTGAGGGAGTGTTAAGGCTCAATCACCTTGTCAGGGGGTTTTAAGCCTGTACTACCTTTTTGAAGGGGTAAATACCTCAATTGCCTTGTCGGGGGTGGCAAGCCCGTACTACCTTGCCACTACTACCTTGTTGAGAGGTATATACCTTAATAGCCTTGTCAAGGGGTGGCAAGCCCATAGTACCTTGTTGAGGGGTTACGCACCTCAATCACCTTCCAAAGGGGTGGCAATTTTTGGAGTTCAAGCAAAGCTTGCTTGGGCTATATGGATATGCACCTCAATCACATATAATATGTTCTATACATGCACATTTTACTACAAGCATTGGTCACGCATGTCATATTGTTATTATACTTATCCATTGCTTATGTCTACGCATTTTGAATATGTTGCCTATGTCTTGTTGCATTGTATCCTACAAACTTAGTACATCCAAATGTACTAACACATATCTATGCCTACATGATGTTACCATGTAGGAACCGAAGCTCCTCACGATCATCCTCCACGTGGCTAGTTGTGTTGAAGATAAGATTTGGTGAGTCCTCAAGTGGGGGACACTAGCTATGCTGCTTTTCCTTGTTTACTCTTTATGTTGAACTCTTGATACTATAAGGGTGAGCTCGGAAAGTGTCTTGGCTGCACAAATCTATGTTTAGAGGTGTTGTTATACAAGTGATATAATTATGTTATGTTCTTGACTCTCGATTGTTTATGGTTATCTAAGACTTCCCTAAGTCCCTTTATCCCTATGTATACGCTCTTGTTGTTTTTTAATTTCTTCCGCGACCAAGGATGTGTAAATGATATGTTAAGAGGCTTGTTTGGGATTCCTTCGAGTTCCCATTCGCCTGTCACATCTAGGCCTTAGGCTTGGGTCGTGATAAAATTGGTATCAGAGCACTAGGTTGTTCATGGTCTTCAAAATCCAACACACTACATTGACAAGAGTCTTGCTCGTAGTTGTGAAGTACACCACAACTATGAGTTTAAGGTAAGGCATTCCCCTAATGAATGTTCTTTGCTATGCTAGATCATTCCATTCCAAAAGAGAGCTTGTTCACCCAAGGAACAACCGGCCTCTCCTGCTCCTCAAGCTCCTTATGGGGAGTGGCCCATGAAGTTGTAACACCCCACATATTATAATACTAGTACTACGCAAATGAAACATGATATGGTTTGGTCAAATTAGTGCCAATTTTAAAAAGTGCTTGAATCTCTAATTAAAGGGCGATATGTATGTTTAACGCTGAAGAGGGTCGAGTGTAAATAAGTTTTAAGTCAAATGGAGGAGATCACGACTATAAATAAAGTGAGAGAACTAAGGTGCTTGTAGGACTTAGTAAGCTAGCAGGTGAGTCACCTACTTGCTTAGCTTAAATTTGCTAGCTAAACGGAGACGAAGCCCGACGTCGAATTTGTCCAAGTCCAATTATGAATAAAGTCTGTGTTAAGAGTGTAACTTTAGCCCATGTTTTAGCATCACAAATGGACTATATTTTCATCCCAAGAAGAATATTAAAAGAGCCCAAAGACATCACAATTTGTTTGATAATTTAGGCCCAAAACTAACTAAGAGAAAGGGGAAAAATGGGCAGCAAAGGCCCATTAATTTGGAGCCCGTTAAGGCCCAAGTGAAAGGGGAAAATGGTACTTTAATTTATTGATAAACTAAGGCTTAAAACTGAAAAGAAAGTCAGCAAATGTAATCCTTTAAAAGGGGTTATAAGCAGCTCATTCTTAGACTTGGAAATTTTCAGCTTTCACAAAAGTTCTTGCTTATTCTTTCTTGACTTTGTAAACCAGCCAAAGGAAGCTTTTAGGGTTCTTAAAGAGGCCCTCAACCTTGAAGATAAAGGTAAGTGATTATAGTTGTGTGTTTAGTATGGTTTTCTTATGCAAAACAAGAGACTATTTTGGTTATGTCTATGATGAAATTCTTGGACAACATGTGTTCCAAAAGTGGTTGTACATTTTTCTTGTTTATTTGGAAGCTTTTCTCGTTTTGGTTGGGTTGATTATGAAGGGAGGCTACTGTTCTTAATGAGTATTGGTTCTATAATGATGTATAAAGGCTGCTGCACCTTTTTTACAGTCCGCGAAAGTAAGTTCTTGTGTGATATCGTAATTGTACTCGTAATAGAAACTTGTGAGCTGATTGATTGGGGACTGTTTTGAACTATTTTAGGACTGTTTGTATGTATAAATGTTGTGGGAACAATTTGGTTGAAGTTGGTAAAGTGTTGGAATCATCAACGTCATAATGGGGCTAAGGGACGTAATGTTACGCCACCTATCTCTATGTTGCATAGAATTGTTATGTGTTGTACTTTTGGGCTGTTGTAAGACTGTTATGGCACTAGAACAGGCTGCACATGATATGTGTGTGAGAATGTGTATTAGAAAATACGATTAGAGGCGGAAAGGTTGAAAGAAAACGCTCGGGTTTATAATTACCCGCTTGCAGCCCGTATGTTGTTTTTATGAGAGTGTGCTGCCAAGATGTATCTATTGGCTGCTAATGCTAGTTTTATCACCTACTATGTTGTAGATAAATATTCAGAAGAAGGAAAGGTTATCTCGAGCTAATAGCGAGGTCGTACAGTGAGGTATGTAAGGCTACTTGAGTTAATATTTTTTTGCATGAAACATAGATCCCTCCTTGGTACATTAAGGCGCCTACTTACCAACTCTGACACAACTATTAACCGTGTCCCCACTCTTTCACATGTTCATATGCTCCCATACATAGTCACCTTTAAATCTGCGTACATACTTGGATACCAAGATACACAAATTCATTCTACTAAATAAAGTCCATGTCTCATTCTACCTCCGATGCAGCTCATTATATGTGTAACCTATTCCTTTCATTATGGTATTAGCTTTTATAATTATTTACCTGTCATATATTGTATCTACAGTCCTACAGCTCCAATATTATGATCACGAAAAGAATCATCTCAAAAGTAATTGAAAGATAAAGTATATTGCTTATTGATGGGTGGTAACCCGAGGGGTGGAAGAATCATCTAGCTAAGGTCGATCCTATCACGGGGGGTAGCCCAAGGGGTTAAAGGAAAAGCCTAGCTAGGGCCAATCTCGATATAGATTTACCACTGATCAGTTGGTCATTTGTATTACATGATGTGCACAGATTATACAGTAAAGGTAAAGTAATAAAAAGAACATAAAGTACATGATCCCACAGTATAACTAAAGGTGGTCTCTTATCCTACACTAATGCATAGTTTCATTTGAGTTGTTACTTCATATATAGTATTTCCTTCCTTACATAGTTAGTACATTATCTCGTACTGGCGTTCCTTACGGGGGACCTGCATTTCATGCTGCAGGTACAGGTGCTAATAGATCTCCCCAGTAGGAGTACAGGATGTCCAGCTACTGTTACCAAGCTCCAGGTTACTTCAAAGCTTTGTGTGCTTCTAGAACTTATATTTTTGTATTGTACAATTAGTCGAAGCGGGGCCTATCTCGATCCTTATCAGATACTTTTCCTTATCTAGAGGCTTTGTAGACAATGTAAATTAAAGTGTGGTCATGTCTCATACTTTTAAACACCATGGCCCCAATGGCCTAGCCATATGCATTTCCTTTTGGCTTGTTATCGTTGTTTATTTTCTTAAAGGCATGTCAAATATAGAAATCCCTTATAATATGTATAAAAAGAGTATAGATACAGGTTGGTTCTCCCGAGCCTCATTGGCAACAGGTGCCAGTCCGCCCTAACTGGACTTTGGGCATGACAGAAGTGGTATCAAAGCGAGTCATCCTAGGGAGTCTACAAAGCCATGTCTATGTAAAGTCTTGTTTATCGATTTGTTATGCACCACATTATAAGCAGGAGGCTATGTGACATTTAGGAGTTATTACTTTCTTTTCATTCTTTAGATCATGCCATAGAGCTAAGTGTAATAGGTGCATTATGTCTAACTCCTAAATTATTTTGTATAACAAGTATGCCAGAAACCAGGTAAAACAAATGTAAAGGGAAGGGAGTAGAGGTGGTGGTTGGTATACCCAGTCAGGTGAGACAACGAAATAAGGTTCAAGAGGAGTCTCTATCACAGACATCTCTAACTCCTCCAGCTCCTGATGAATCCGGAAGTAGTGAAATTCCCCCAGAACCACCTATTGATGCTATCGTGTAAGATCTGAGAAATGCAGTCCAACTATTGACCCATATAGTTGCTGGCTAAGGTCAAAGATAGGAAGATCCAGTTATAGGTGCAGGTGGTGCGAATAGGGCAGATGGCACAAGGATACGTGATTTCCTTAATTTGGACGCTCCATCCTTCACTAGGTCAGATCCTAATAAGATCCCCAAGAACTTATTGATCAGATTCAGTGCACTTTAGATCTTATGCATGTGAGTGGTACAAAAGCTGTCAAGTTAGCGACATATAGGTTAAAGGGTGTGGCTATATTGTGGTATGAAGCTTGGAAGAAATCTAAGGGTATAGACGCACCCCCAACTACCTCAAAGGAGTTCAAACAGACATTTATTGACCATTACTTGCCATTAGAGATCCGAGAGGCTCGTGTAGATCAATTCTTGAACCTCCACCAAGGGAATATGAGTGTGAGGGAGTATAGCCTTCAATTTAATTCCCCGGCCAGGTATGCTCCTAATGTAGTAGCTACTATGGCAGATAGAGTTCATCGATATGTGGATAGATTAGATACGTATCTGGTCAGAAACTGTACCATTGCTTCCTTGAACAAAGACATGGATATAGCAAGAATGCAAGCTTTTGCACAGAAATTGGAGGATCAGAGGCAAAGGAGAAGGACACAAGAGTTAAAAAGGGCGTAGTCCAAGAGGGCCAGGTTTACAGTGCAGTTTACACCATCCCAAGGTGAGCTTAGGCCTCGGTTTTCTAATAGATCGCCTAGGCCATCATCCTCCTACTCTGCAGCTAGTGCTCCACCACAACTTCAGGGGTCTAGGAGAAATCAGTTTGGTCCAAGAGGTGAAGGGCAAGTTAGCTTTAAATTTCTTGTTATGTCATTTGGGCTAACGAATGCACCAACAGTTTTTATGGATCTAATGAACAGGGTATTTAAGCCATTCTTGGATGTGTTCGTGATAGTACTTATAGATGATATTTTGGATGCAAGATCAGAAGAGGACCATGCAAATCACTTGCGACAGGTGTTACATATTCTTCGTGATCGACAGTTGTATGCCAAGTTTTCTAAATGTGAACTTTGGCTAAAATCAGTGGCATTCTTGGGTCATATTGTCTGATGAGGGAATAAGGGTTGATCACAAAAGATAGAGGCTGTGAAAGATTGGCCAAGGCCTATGACACCCATGGAAGTTCGGAGCTTCCTAAGTTTGGCAGGTGTTTTCAGGAGATTTGTTGAAAGTTTTTCTTCTATTTCTACACCTCTACCAAAGTTGACATAAGGCAACCAAGTTCCAATGGAATGATGCATGTGAAAGGAGCTTCCAGGAGCTGAAAAAAGCTAACTTTTGCACATGTGCTAGTACTTCAAGAAGGCACCGAGGGGTATGCAGTGTATTGCGATGCTTCAGGAGTTGGCTTAGGGTGTGTACTGACATAGAATGTTAGGGTAATTGCTTATGTATCTAGATAGCTACAACCATATGAGAAAAACTACTCAACTCATGATCTTGAGCTAGCAACGGTTGTATTTGCTCTGAAAATATGGCGCCACTATTTGTATGGGGTTCACGTTGACATATATACTGATCATAAGAGCCTGCAATACATCTTTAAGTAGAAAGACCTAAATTTTTAAGAAAGCGGAGATGGCTAGAGCTAATAAAGGATTATGACATTGATGTACTATACCATCCGGGGAAGGCAAATGTGGTAGCTGATGCTCTGAGTCGTAAGGCAATCATGAATACTGGTGATCAAGCTGTGGTAAGTCAAGGAGTGGCTAAGGATCTATGTCAGCTAGCCAGTTTGGGAGCCGCCTTCTTGAAACTCCAACGGAAGGGGTTATTGTGCATAATGCTGCGAAGTCTTCATCGGTAATGGAGGTGAAAGAAAAATAGTTCGAGGATCCTGTTCTACAACAACTTAAGGAAAAGGTAAGTCAGGTACGATAAAGGGCTTTGACCTTACACAAAATGGAGTACCTTACTGCCAAAATGGATTATGTGTGCCTGATATTAATGGATTAAGAAAGAGGATAATGGAAGAAGCCCATCATTCCCGATATTCCATCCATCCAGGATCAACTAAGATGTACCATGACCTGAAGGGAATGTTTTGGTGGGGAGGCATGAAAAAGGAACTTGTAGAATTTGTGGCTCAATGTCCAAATTGCCAACAAGTGAAAGTAGAATACCAAAAGTCAGGAGGTCTTATGCAATGTATAGACATTCCAACATGGAAGTGGGATATGATCAATTGGATTTTGTTACTGGTTTGCCTCACTCATTTCAGAAGTTTGACTCCATATGGGTAATAGTTGATAGACTCACAAAGTCAGCACACTTCCTGCCAGTCAGGAGTGATTATACAGCTGAAGAGTATGCCAAGCTATACCTCAAAGAGATAGTCAGGCTACATTATATCTGACTGAGAGCTCAATTCACTGCAAAATTTTGAAAGTCCTTCTAAAAGAGTTTAGGGACACAAGTGAATTTGAGTACAACATTCCACCCTTAAACAAATGGTCAAGCATAACGCACCATTCAGACACTTGAAGATATGTTGTGAGCTTGTGCGTTGGACTTTAAAGGTAGTTGGGTGGACCATTTGCCACTTATTTAGTTTGCCTATAATAATTGCTAGCACGCGAGTATCAAGATGGCACCTTATGAAGCTTTGTATGGAAGGAAATGTAGATCGCCAATTGGATGGTTTGAAGTGGGTGAGACCACCTTTCTTAGGACAGATCTAGTACAACAAGCCATGAAAAAAGTTAAGATAATACAATAATGGCTATAAACAGCCCAAAGTCGTCACAAATCATATGCGGATGCTAGAAGGAGATGGTTGGAATACTCAGTAGGGGATTGGGTATTTTTAAAGGTGTCTCTAATGAAAGGGGCTATGAGATTTTGTAAGAATGGCAAACTGAACCCAGGTTACATAGGGCCATATCAGATTATTAAGAGGTTCGGACAAGTTGCATATGAACTAGAGCAACCCCAAGAGCTTTCATTGGTTCATCCAGTTTTTCATGTCTCAGTGCTTCCAAAATGCATAGGTGACCGAGCCGTGTCACTCCTATTGAAGACGTGCAGGTTACAGAAGAACTCACATATGAAGAGGTACCTATTGCTATTCTAGATCATCAAGTTAAGAAGCTAAGGAATAAAGAAATAGCTTCAGT
>JAOTQR010049328.1:0-14730 GCA_025774065.1 Solanum ossicruentum
TGATGGGTGCTATCATCACTAACCTTGATGAGGGGTTTGTACCTCACACACTAGGGTGATGGGTGCTATCATCACTACCCTTGATGAGGATTATGTACCTCACACACTAGGGTCATGGGTGCTATCATCGGTAACCTTGATAAGGGTTTGTACCTCATACACTAGGGTAATGGGTGCTCTCATCACTAACCTACCGATGGGTTTCTACTTTGGAAATCTAGCTTGGTCTCTTCTTCAAATATGATATCCCTCATTAGCATGGCTTACTTAAGCATGTTTTACTTATGCATTGATCATACATGTGATATTGTCATATTATGCCTATTGCCTAGTGTTATGCATTTTGATTATAATGCCTAATTCTTGTTGCATTGCATCCTACATGCTTAGTACATTCAAACGTACCAACGCATACTCTATGCCTACATGATGTCACCATGTAGGACCGGTGTCTATGTTGATCATCCTCCTCCATGTGGCTAGTTTGATGCTACTCATGCTAGATGGTGAGTTCTCTACTTCGGGGACCTCAGTCTATGATTCTTTTATTATGTATTGAGAACTTCTTCATTATTGTCTATTTTGACTATGAGGGTGAGCCCGGTTACTTTGTCTTGGCCCCCGCTCTTATCTATGTATTACATATGTTTGTTAGACATGTTATGTATCTATGCTAAGAGCCTTGGCTCTATTATTCTTGATGTCTATGGTATGCAAGTGACTTCCCTTAGCCCTAGTTGTCCCACTTTATTATCTTTTGATACTTGATTTATTGCTTCTATGACCAAGGATATGTAATGATGTTCTAAGAGGTTTGATTGGGGTTGCTTCGGGTTCCTAATTTGCTATGTCACGTGTAGACCCTAGGGTTAGGCTGTGACAAGCTTGGAGTAGAAAGGCTGAATCAATAGGACATGAGCATAGTAAGCATGAACAAGAGAATGGGGATAGGTCCCCCTTTCAGCAGAGATCATGCAGATATGCACCACCACAATGAGTGTACCCATATTTAATAACAAGTATAATCTGAGGCCTAGGAAAAACAAGTCTTTGATGGTTCATAATCGTCTATCCTAAGGAAGTGTTGTTTGAGGACGTAAAGGAAAGACACCATGTAGAGAGTGGCAAAATCCATTTGGCGAAGTGTCAAATGGGAACTAAAGGATGCAATAAGTGTGGCCAAAAGGGTCACCTCCAAGAGGATTGTCCAAAGTAGGTCAATAAAGCTCAACCCACTATATCTACACCACCAGTTAGACGAAATCAGAAAGATGCTATATCTAGCACGAGCGAGGCCATGATGATGTTCACGCTCCAATAAGAAAGTGATCGTTGTCAGCAATTAACCTAATCGAGGTTAGGGTCGAATCCACAGGGAATACGGGGTTTGATTACAAGACTTCACCAATAATCATTTCTAGTCTTTATGACTACAATCTCTAAATGGGAGGGGGGTTGTGATTCCAAAAATAATAAAACTACCACTAACTATAACGCGAGGAAATACTCAATTTTGGGGACAACTTGGAATTGTGTTCCCCATGGTTCGTCGACTTGATTACCCTAGAGAACATAACTACAATTGGTGATTTACATCCAGGATTTCACCATGACACTTGATCGGCAACCATGGCGTTCCAACTAAGCGTTACCTATTGTCCCAGTCAACCTCCCCTTGGTTAGGCTCGATTGATAAGACGAGAATACATCAATCAAATTATGTCATCTACTTTCCTTTTCCTATTTGTCACTACCTTAGTCGGGATCGTGATAGTAGGATGAGTTTGGTGTTGGCCACCACCAAACAACAATAATAATGAAGGGAAATAGATAATGCATGCAAGAAACCTAGGTTATTTCAAGTCAACTACCTATGGTTCGCATAACCCCAAGTTATGGGTGCTTAGCTACTCATGGCTAAGGCAAAACACATAAAAATGTACATACAAGACATAAGTGAGAGTTTTACCAATACCAATGAAGAAAATAGGCTCCACAAGTTGCAAACCCACAAGCTTGATTGATCAACAATGAGTACAAGACAAGATTTGCAATCCCCAAAATAGGTTTTCCTAGAGAGAACAATAAACTACACTAAAAAACTAAGAAAAGATTCAAGATGTGATTATAGATTGTCTACTGGTCGAACTCTTTTTTTCCTCAAAACCCAACTGAACTATATATATTATTTACAAAATAACCCCAGAATTTACATAGAAAGATAGCTAGTAGTTGATAAATCTCGCAATTATGACTCGTAGGATGACCTATGAGTCGTAGTCGGGGTCTTGTATCAGGCTCTTGGCATCTTGGACTAAACTAGTATGACCCATAGGTACGAGTTGTTGCTTGAACTATGACTCATATGTTCCTCTCGTAGTCTTGGCCTTTAGATTTTTGTCCAACATTTTGGCTCTTCGATTCTTGCTACGAATCCACCTATACGAGTCATAGTGAGGCTTATGACTCGTATGATGGACTCATAGGGGTGACCTCCACTTAGTAGATTTCTTAATTTTGGTCATTGATTATTGCTATGACACCAACCTATGACTCGTAGCTTGAGCTACGACTCGTAAATGGGCTCGTAAGGCCTCTACTTTAGCAAAATCTGTAACTTTCTTCAAAATCATGGCAACCTAACTTTTCTTCAAGATTAACACAAAAACACATCAAAACAATAAAACTTCACTTTAAGAACTCACAAAATCCCATATTTCAGGCACCAAATGTGTTGTATTTTGACAGGACATCATCACCCTCAACTTAGAATTGTTGCTTGTCCTCAAGTGAAGACTCAATCTACACAGACAAAGAGAAATACATAGCAACTATACTAATGGCATATATATCAACTCCTCTGATCTAGGTACCTAAGTTCTACTTTCTAAATAGGGTTGCAAAGTTATTGAGCAATAAGAACATAATGAGATACCTAGCAATCCAACTGTGACAAGCTAAGGAACATCAACTGCCCATAATCGCTGGTATAGTCATTTGCTAACAAAGTAGTGCAAATGCCCTCACTTGAAAGAAGTCCCTCATACTCACTCAAAAACATTTAGAGTTCAGGGACTGAGGAAGCATTCTCACTCTCACAATTCAATGCATGCAGACTAATACCATAGGCTTGCCTCTATACTCATCTTCTCACTTGATGATAAAGTGGAGTTGGATCACTTTTGGACTTATAGGCTTGTAACATAGCTTTAAGGTGCTTTGGTGTAATATTTTGGGCAAATGGTGACTAAAAGCTATCCTTGACCCATGTTAACCAACATTTTTTTGCTTTCATAATCCACCTCTTTTTAATAACTCCACCCTATTCTTCTGTTTTGAACTTTTCTCGAGTGCTTTGTTTCTCTTTTCCAGCTGTACCTTGATTTCAAACATATTTTTGCTACTTTTTCTCAATTCAAGGCACTTTTCTTTTGTCTTTCTTTACTCGGTTCATGATTTTTTATTTCTTTCTTGATTTCTCAACTAACCACCTTATTATTATTACTTTACCAACGTAAGGGCCACCCTCAACTTAGGCTTTTAGCCTCAGGTGAAGCACATAATATCTATGTTTCAAACTAGGGCCACCAACTGTAGCCACCCTCAACTTAGGCTTTTAGCCTCGATTAAGGTTCATATGTTCAAGGATTGACCAGGGCCAATATCAAGGTATTCCATCAAGCAAGGTTAAGCTAGCAGGGTATCAAGAAAGAATGAGTACATGAAAAGCTCAAAAGTTTGTAACAAGGGATTCACTCGTTCATCAGGTGGGTCATTTCGGCCAAAAGTGGTTTCACTCAAATAACAAAGGCCTAAGATCCTTTCCATATCCACCATATCACCGAACCAATTTTAGAGTAACAAAGCAAGTTCTAGGTCCATACAAGATGCATGAATGCAGTAAAATAAGCTCACAACACATGGTAATTGCATCCACAATCATGTATAGACTCACAAGTCATGTTTTCAATATCAGCTTACCTTCACAATATCAGAACAAATATTGCCAGATACTCAAAAATGTTTGAATGCATCAATAATCACAACCTCAAAAATTTTGAGGGTACCTAATTTTTCATCAAAACATTAAAAACACATCTAAAAATTATGTATATGCCAATAGATAACACTACTATGAATTTACTTATTATCTACACTACCTAAACATATCGGTTCAACAGAAAAGTAAGCATCCATAATAAAAAAGAAGCACAACAAGAAAACCTTGGGATCAAAAATAGGGAAAGTTGTGGACTTGAGGCTACTCAGACTTCACCTTAACCCATAACTTCCTACACCCCACCAAAATAGGATACTTTGCCCTTAAAGTAAAGAGAACGAAAACAAAACGCGATAACATAGAAATATATACATACATCAATTATAAAACCAAAAATTAACACCCAAAGTATGAGTAAAAATATTATCTAACATAAGAATATTTAAACACAACAAAAAATCAACATAATAGAAAGATTGTCTGAAATGAGAATAAAGTATCCAACATGACAAAATGAGAACTGGGGTCAAAAGAAGTCAAACATCATGGTGCATCAAGCATCGATCTCTGGCTGGTCTGTGGGGTCTTGGGGCTGCCTCTCCTCTGCAGCAATACCGGAAGTACCCTCTCCAGGTGGGGTGTGCTGCATTTGCTCTCTGTGAATAGCCACCAATAAAAGTTACTCCTACATGACCTCCTCAGGTATGGGCTCCTACTCCTATTCGGCTTTTTCGGGGTCAGCTCTGGGTCATCACTCTACTCAAGAGGCCTCCTCTCTTGGGTGTCCAGATGGTCGATGAGCCAATCGAATGCCTCATCACTTACTAGTGCTACCTCTGGGGCTGCAAAAGGGGCTGCCAATATCTGTAATAAGTTGTCCTTGAACTTGGCCAACCCCTCAGTAATTGCACTCGTGTCAGCAGGCCTAGCTCCCTTAAGCCTCTTGTGGACTCTAGTTTCAAACCCATTTACCCGGGCATCCACCGCTTGGACTCTTTCATCAACTAAATCTTGGGAAAATGCCCTCATCCTCTACTCGGAGTCCCGAATAGTCTAATAAATCAATGGTCACACCCATGCTGACAACTCCCAGAGCCTACCCTCTACTACAGCCACCCTGCGTAATAAAGCCTGAAATGCAACAAAAGAGAAAAGAGGGTCAACTTGTAAAGTGGATGTTGCTAGTGCTGGAGTACTAGAGGATAATGTAGACTTAATCTCTACCACTAGTATAGGGTTTGCAGTAGCCAAAGTAGTACTGGTAGTAGTTGGAGGTGAACCTCGAATCTGAGGCTCTACCGAATATGACTCTGGGATAGCTGGAGGAATACCTCTCTATAGGGCTATTAGGTTCTCATCAAACTTGATTAGGCTGGGGTCAATTGTACGCAAAGCCTCTACATGAGGGTCCAAGTGGAGAGAAACCCGTACACAACTTCCTAGCATAATCTATGAATCAGAATGGGGAATGGAAATGCTTGCTGAGTGCGGACCACTGGTTCCTGGATCGTTCTGCTATAACATGACCCAATCAATCTTATACCCTGTCAGGATGCTCATCAATAACATGACTCTCTCTAATGTGATCACATTGTTCGTGAATATGGGTCTCATGCGCCATCGGATAATAGACCACCAAAACTTTGCCCTAAAGGAAAGATGGGCCTTTAGGATCTGTTTGGCATGGTTTGTAACCCAAATTAGCTCACCACCTTCCTCACATATTTGGCCCGCTATCTACCTTAATAACTCTGTTCTTGGACCAACATAATTCTGATTAAATGCTTTCCTCATGTCTGCCATCCTATGATCATATTCTGCTATGGAGATGGGGTTCTGTAATTAGGTTCAGATTGCACCCTTCGAATAGTCTCTGCTGAGATGTCGACAACCTCACACCTGACCATGAGTTCACTAAACCATGGTGTATCAATGGGCTTCATGAGCCTCAGAAGGTTGCCACATACAATTGCATAGTAAGAGGCATAGAATTCTCTGACCAGGAGAGGGTAGTACTTTCCCAACACTTGTGATAACCATCCTAACCCATGGTGGTCAATGTCATCTTCTAAACCTGGCACACTTTTCAACCTTGAGTCTTTTAACCTTACTCCCTCATGAAATCTTCGCACCGGCCTCCCTTATCATAGATCTCTTTCATTCCAGGGACACCTATTTTGTTTTTTGCAGATCAGTGGAGGTGACGGTGAAAGTAGAATTAGTTGGTTGTGGAGGAGTATTCTCTTCTGGCTGAGCCTGAGACACTTCAAGAGAACCAGAGTCAGAAATGGAGTCATCATCATTTGACCCATCTTCTTTACCCTCCTCATCATATTAGGAGGAGTTATCCACTTCCATCAGTACTCTGATTAATTTCGATCGTGTTAAGGGCACATTAGCCTTAGGTTCAGGGTGCATATTCATCTCTTTAATTGATTGCTCATCCTAGGAAGACTCATCTCTTTGGCGATGACCAGAAATAGAGGCAATGCCCCTTCGACCTCTTGAAGACATTATCTCTGAGAAATTGTCAACAGGTTAAAACATGAGTCCCATAATGTTTTATTTCAATCAAACAAGTAACAAATGAAACAATTAAACAAGAACATTAAGATAACCTAAGTAAAAGTAGACCGAACCAGGTTTAGGGCTGCAGATACGAGGTGTAAATATGATTCATTAGACAACCTACGAGTCATATAGTAGACTCATAGCAACAAGGTAGCTAAGAGAAATGTATTCTGGAATCAGGTATGAGACGCAGGTACGACTCGTAGTGTACACTTATGAGTCATAGATTGGGTTCATATCTTATCTCAAAGACATTTTGAGAGTTCAAATCAAGGCCACAAAACCTCTACTACGACTCGTGACAAGGGCTATGAGTCATAGGTGAGTCTCACATGGAGAATGTTAAGGCATCTTAGGTGACTGATGCCTGCTACAAAGATCCACTACGACTCGTAGGGTAACCTATGACTTGTAATGGGTTCTTATATCATAAAGCATAGAGCACCCAGGGTGCCTCTAACTTTTCCACAATGACCAACAACTAATCAGAAAGCATAAGAGTTTACACACACAAAAATATAGGTGATACTGCAGCAACTTAAACACTCTTCATTATCAATCATCTCAAAACAAAGCATGAATTTTATCCCTATCTAGGGAAAGCACTTCTAATAGTAAAAACATCAAAGCATATTAAATGGGATACACATGAGCAAATCACCATAAGAGAATTATAACACCCCCAACCCAACAATTCCAAACCCACATAATTTCCGCAAGATAATAACCCATAAAATACATAATGTAGCACATTACCATAATATCAAGCATCACGGTCACCCAACAAAGGTAAAATTCACAATACAACCTATCAAAGGTACCTAGACAGTTATGTAACATGGTTTTCCTACTTTCACAATCACTATCCCATGGTTTTCCAATCATGATCATAAGGCATTCATTCAAACCTTCATACGATAAGACTATTTCAGAGATAAACCGAATTTAACCCCGAGAAATTACCAGATGAACGTGCGAATGTATGATACAAAGAAGAAGAACTGAAAAAGTTCTTGATGCACTATTCTCTTGCTGGGAAATTTTAGTGGGTTAAAGATTAAAGATGAATGAAATAGTGAAAAGGAATGATAGGGGGAGTTATAAACTAAAAGGGAACGCTTCATGAAGGGACATGAAGAGCCAAGAGACGTTAGTCTCTTAATATTAAAAATGGTTCGCCCGTTAAACTTCTACAGATTTAGTCTTATGAGAACCAGACTACGAGTCCTATCAAGTCATAAACTTGTAGGTCCCGATCTTGTAGCAGACCCAAAACTTAGGAAAATTCACGACTTCATACCTGAGCACTATAAACACCACTTACGACTCATGGGCGACCCTATGAATTGTAAGGTTGGCTCGTAGTATGTCTGCCAACTTCTAGTGCTCACTGTTTCCCTCTATGAGGCATGACTATGAGCCATAACATTCATGCCGACTCGTAGGCCTGCTCATACAAGCTGTATCCACGCATAAGTTTTCCTTTCATCAGTTCTTGGTTTGTTCCTGCAACCTATTAACTAAAGTACACCAAAATGCTGATCGATACAATAGGTTCAAAGTCCCAACAATCATAACATAGTATTAAATTACCAACTAAAAAGTTAAGTATGATAAAATGTCTCTAAATAAAATGACACACAAAAAAAGCTTGGGTTGCCTCCCAAGAAGTGCTTTGTTTAACGTCGTGCTCGACTTTGTCATCATGGATAATCAAACCTGGTGGGGTAACCTCATCCAATATGCAACATTTTCGCTTTGGGTTTACTAGAGGCTCCCGTAGAGGCACTAGTAGTTGGCCCGGCGTGTCCTTGAAGGGGTTAGTAGACTTAGGCATATAGCTTGTCCATAATATCAGTGATCTCATTAAATGGTCATCTTATGAATTCCTAACAGCCCCTCCAAACAGTGAGTCAGCTTGCCCTTGTTGCTCAAAGGTTAGTGCTCGGTAGATGCTAGCCACCAGTTCATCATCAGTGAAACCATGGTTCTGATTTGTAGCTAACCACTGCTTGTACCTCTCCCAAGCCACTACCAAAGGTTCTTCTAGTTCTCTTTTGAAAATACAAATGTTATTTTGTAGATTTTGCTTGTTGGAATCGTTATAGAAGTTCATGAGGAAGACTCTCTATACTTCCCCCCAGTTTGAACAAATATCATGTGGGAGGATTGACCACCATTTTTCAGCTTCATTCCGAAGAGTCATAGGGAAAACCTGAAGAGACATGGCCTCCCAAGCAGGATGTCTTATCCCAAGGACCCCCTTCAATGTTTGAATGGAGTTCTGTAGGTGGATTTTGGGATCTTCAAACTTTTTCGCATAAAATAGAGCGTGCCTCTATAAAGCTTCCAACAAGTCATTTGCAATGTAGAACTTTTGTTCAGTCATAGTGCCGGCCAACCTACACCTGAAATGAACTAACCAAAAATAAAGAGAAATAATAAAATACATGAGACTCTAGAATTAACACTAGAACAAACTAATGGTGAATTCAAATCAAAACCTAGCTATATTCCCCAGCAACGATGCCATAATTTTTGATGATGTTCACGCTCCAATAAGAAAGCGGTCGTTGTTAACAACTAACCTAACCGAGGTTAGGGTTGAATCCATAGGGAATACGGGGTTTGATTACAAAACTTCACCACTAATCATTTCTAGTATTTATGATTACAATCTCTAAAGGGGGGGGGGTTGTGATTCAAAAACAACATAAAAGTACCATTAACTATAACGCGAGGAAACACTCAATTTTGGGGACAACTTGGGAATTGTGTTCCCCATGGTTCATCGACTTGATTACCCTAGAGAACATAAATACAATTGGTGATTTGCATGCAGGATAATATCTTAGGTTCTTTCATCCCTCTTGTGAAGGTGTAGGTCGAATTTCACCATGGCACTTGGTGGGCCACCATGGCATGCTAACTAACCATTACCTATTGTCCCATTCAACCTCTACTTTGTCAAGCTCGGTTGATTAGACGAGAATACATCAATCAAATTCTATTATCTACTTCCTTTTTCCTATTTATCACTACCTTGGTCGGGATTGTGATAGTAGGTAGGGTTTGGTGTTGGCCACTACCAAACAACAATAATAATGAAGGGAAATAGATAATACATGAAAAAACTCAATCATGGAAAAGCAAGAAACCTAAGTTGTTTCAAGTCAACTACTCATGGTTCTCACATCCCCAATTTGGGGGTGCTTAGCTACTCATGGCTAAGGGAAAACATACAAAAATGTACATACGAGACATAAAGGAGAGTTTCACCAATACCAATAAAGAAAATAGGAACCACAAGTTGCAAACCCACAAGCTTGATTGATCAACAATGAGTACAAGGCAAGATTTGCAATCCCCAAAATGGGTTTTCCAAAAGAGAACAATAAGCTACACTAAAAAACTAAGAAAAGATTCAAGATATGATTATAGATTATCTACTGGTCGAACTAATTTTTTTCTCAAAACCTAACTAAAACTATATATAGTAGTTACAAAATAACCTAGAATTTACACTGAAAAGACAGATAGCTGGCAGCTAATAAGTCTCGCAGTTACGACTCATAGGATGACCTATGAGTCGTAGTCGGGATCTCGTATCAGGTTCTTGGAAACTTGGACTAAACTTGTAAGAACCATTGGTATGAGTCATTGCTTGAACTACAACTTGTATGTTCCTCTCATAGTCTTGACCTTTAGTTTTTGGTCCAACATTTTGGCTCTATGATTCTTGCTACTAATCCACCTATATATGTCGAAGTGAGGCTTACGACTCGTATGATGGCCTCGTAGGGGTGACCTCCACTTAGAAGATTTTTGAATTTTGGTATCTGATTCTTACTATGACACCACCCTACTACTCGTAGCTTGAGCTATGACTCGTAGGTGGGCTTGTAAGACCTATGCTTCGGTAAAATCTACAACTTTTCTTCAAAATCATGCCAACCTAACCTTTCTACAAGATTAACACAAAAACACATCAAAACAACAAAACGTCTCTTTAAAACTCACAAAATTCCTTATTTCAGGCATCAAATGTGTTGTATTTTTACAACACATCAGGCCATAGACTAGTTATTCGCCACGGTAGTTGCCTAGATCAGAAAAACACTCTAGGGTGTTGTGATGGGTATGATTCAAGTCCTCACTTTTGATTGTTTTGTGTTAGTAGATCTTAGTACTATTCCATCGGTTGTGTCATATTATATGGCTAGTAATCTAGTTGAACTCCCGAGAGTCTTCCTGAACCTTTCAATGTATCTACTCGAACTGGTTATACTATTCTAGCTGAGAGGGTCTATAGAGATTATTCTGAGCCAACCTACCATAGAGATTTCATGGCTGACTTAGTATAGATAATCGAAAAGCACCCCAGTCCCTCTTATCCAAAACTTGCCTTTGATATTATCCATGAGAGAGAGAGAAACTTATGTCTCTAGAAGTTTAATGTTACCATCTAAGAGTGTGAACTGAGGCTTTGTAAACCATAAGCAAAGTTGGTTATCCCTGAGCTAGAAAGATGACAAGGGAAAGGAGGAGACCATATAGTAAGAGTGGTGATTGATTGAGGCTTATAACTAGGGTCATGTATCTTTTAGGTAAGTAATGTAGTGATAATTTGATTCCCATAAGTCTTGAAAAAAGAGTAGTAAGTAACATTTGATGTTCATGATGAGGTATAGGGAACAGTTATTGTTAGGATGAGTTGGAGTGTCCTCAAACTAGAAGGAGGTCTATGTTGATGTGCCATAGTACTCATACCAATGAGGGTGAAGTATATATGTTGAAAGGGGAACAAAGTGCTTCCAATATAATAGATCTAAAAAAGTCTTATGATTCCATAGTGAGAGCCCCATAGGATTCTACAGTTATGAGCTTAGCTATTTGAGGAGGTGTAGTGAATGGGTAAATGGTACTTAAGTTGTGAAGAGGGGTTGTGTTGATTGAGTATTCACTATGAGACTTTAATAGGCCTATTCCTAAATTGTTACCTAGTACTTATAGGTTGGTATAATACGAGGGAAGTGTGTGACGCACATAGTAGCAATAATCCCTAAGCGTGAAATTTAGGGGAGTGATGTAAAGAGGGAGATAACATGATGATAGTGATAGTCTTTGTTGGAGATTTGCCCTAAGAGTCTTGCTATGTGTGTTCAACATTAAGATGTTGAATAGCAAGGAACGTGATGCTATGAGTATGGTAGAGTTACTCCTTAGATGGAGATAGTAAATTGAGGAAGAAGCACTAGATAAGTGGAGGCTTAAGAGGTGTATTCGTGATAGCGTAAGGTTGTGTGAAGCCCTACGTTATGACTTGCTATGAGACCCTAGATAGTATATTTGAGTTGTTAATGTGGAATAATTAGGTGTAAGCATTCTTTGTCACCCTTAGTAAGTAGGTTGATGGGGATTCATGTATAAATGGCGATGAGTTTTACCTTGTAATCCAAGACTTCTATATTCCATTATATGGGAGCTTAGAAGTTGAATGTTAGCAGGTTAAACCAAGAGATTAGATTATAAGGGTTGAAGAAAGCTATTATATATGTTAGTAAGAGCAGTAAGTATAGGAAGATGCCCATAGAGCTAGAAGGAAGCTAAGGGTAGTACCTTAGAGGGAAGTTCTAATAGTGGTTTACATCTTTGGGTAGTGTATAACAAGAGAGTTTAAGATGTTCTTATGGGTAGTAATGCCCTAATTATGTGGAGAGTTATACTTTTAGCTTAGTAAAAAGGATGCTTCGCAGACTTAGGGAGTGGACCTTTAAGATAAAGGGGGGATGAGGAATTAATAAATTAAAGTGATTCTTGAGTTTTCGATGGTGACAAGTAGATCAGGATGAGAGATAGATGCTTTTCTATGTTTTATATTCCTTAAAGCTTAGTTAAGGTGATATTTTACTCTTATCTTGTGTAGGAGCACCATGCCTATGGCCAGAACCTATACACCCTATGTTGATTCATGTTCATGATGAGTAATGAGGATGAGGAGTGATAGTTGTACTTTTATCTTACAACAATCTCACAGTCCTCGATCTTATGGTAAATGAGATGTGACTCGAGTTTTGCAACATATTCGATTCCATAAACCCATGATAGACCTTAAGAGGCTAATGAGATTGTATCATATTATGAATGCTTCAGAGTCAATTCCTCGAATGTATTGTGCTTATGGTCTTTCACTCTAAATCTTTCCAATGATCCTACTTTCCAATCTAGGTAGAAGTGTTGATTCTAGTAGAAAAGTGATGGTTGATGGGAGAGAATGCAGAGGAGTGAATGTATCCTTATTGTGACATTGGTATTGTACTTATGTCAAATAGGGATAGAGATAGGGAGGAAGGGAGATATGTAACCTTATGATGTGTAACCGATAGGTAGAGAATGATAGAGTGCCCTTAGGCAAGAAGTGTGTTGGTGTGTGTGTCTTTAATTGAAAGCTCATTCAGTTATGGGTGTAGAAGTGCTAAGAAGGCTTGATAATGCTTAGATATAGTTCAAGTGGCTAAAATGATAGACTTGAATAAATGAATGTCATTATATGAGTGATTGGAGAAGGCTATTAATGAATTTTGAGTGAACGTTTCAGGTAGATGCATTAGAGTAGTAAGAGAGAGTAGCATTTGCTAAATGAAAATCCATGAGGAGGTATAGATCTTGAGTTGAGGGTTACCTTTGTAGGGATATGAGCATCATAGGAGTAGACTTTCTAGGCATAGAATTAGGCTTGAACGGAATAAGTGGATGTGGTTAGGCAGAGATTGGGATAAGAGCTACAAGCGGTAAATTGATAAGGTATAGTGCCATGAAGAGATGCATAGTTAAGAAGAGGTGTGAAGTTTTAAGAGTTACCCATGGAGTCTTATGCTTTTTGATGGTTCCATTCTCGATTAGAGCTGATGACTTCCTTCTCGAGTTCTAACAGTTGATTGTTGAAGTGTTTAAATGATTCAAAATTGATTGAGTTTCGATGTTCCATTCATTGCTGATGGTGAGGATGTCTAAGGTAATATCTCCACTCTTGATCTAAACCGAATTGTCTATTCTCAAGCTGATGTATCTATAAATGAGTCTGTGTAGAGATTGTTGAGATTTATGAGGATTCAAGAGTTTAAATTGATTTAGTGAGTGTTGAGAGTAGTCTTGATTATATTTGTGCTTTGAGGTCCATACCCGCTCTTCATTCGAGGAAGAATGATTCCAAGCTGGTAAAATTACCAAAAAAACCCCTAGAGGAGAGATGTGCACATAATGCGTCTTCCTATGCTCCGATGACAAATCTGAGACCGGATTTGCGATCAGTATGAAAAAATGAGTGGGATAATGATCTCAGTTGTTTTTAAAGCAATCGGGTCAAAAGATAATTTTTCAATCAGAAAACGAAAAACAGTGTTGTTGTGCCACAGAGGCACGTTGCACCCTTGTTGCTGACAGTTACTTATATTTTTTCTAAATTTTTTCAATGGGATTGGAAAAACTTGTGTGGAAAATTTTTGGAAAAAAATGCACATCTTCGCGCTCAGCCCGCTCTGAAGAGGTATTTTTCTTTTTTTTTTTTGTGAAGGGCATTCTAGACTTTTCCCAACTCCTCCTAAACTTAAACCATGATTTAGTAAGCCGTTTTTAGTCAAATAGGGTTTTCAAAAACCATTCCAAAGCCTCCAAAAACACAATTAGATTAGAATTCTTAAGAGAAGAAGAGAAGAGAACCTAGGGTTTCAAGAGAATTTTTCGAGTCTTTCCAAGCTAATCTCACAGGTATGTAAGGCTACCTAAAACATTGGATTATTTTTGTCACGACCCAACACCGGGGCCATGACCGGTGCCGGTTGGACACCTAGACCAACGTTCAACCACAAGTCTAATCCGTAAGTACACGAACTCTACCGAAATTTCGGCAGAGTTTCCCCTGTTTTACTGACTATCCGCACCTGCATCAGCACCCAGAATACAATGACAAACACACACACACACACACACACACATATATATATATATATATACACATATCAACGCGGGCCGATAAGGTTTTCGCTGCGGTCCTACCGCCTAAAAAAATATCAGTCATGTACGATCACATCACACCTTAGACTTGTCACTCACTCGTGTCCACCGACCTCTACATAACAAAATGAAACATATGACGGGAC
>JAOTQR010049359.1:0-14727 GCA_025774065.1 Solanum ossicruentum
GGTTCCTACATGTTGACATCCTGTAGGCATAGAGTATGCATTAGTACGTTTGAATGTACTATGTATGTAGGATGCAATGCAACAAGAGATAAGCAACATAATTAAAATGCATAAGCATAAGCAATAAGTAGCATATAACAATATAACATGCATGAGCGATGCTTAAAGTAAATCATGCTAACATAAAATACAATACATGTGTAAGAAGAGACCATAATTAATTAGTTCATAGTTTAGCAAGGTACAAACTCCTTGATTGGTTGGTGGATCATTGCACCCTACCACCCCTAGTGATTGAGGTACAAACCCCTAAATCTGGTTATCAAGGTACAAACCCCTTGATTGGTTAGTGGATACTTGTACCCTACCACCCCTGGTCATTGAGGTACAAAACCATCAATCCAATTATCAAGGTACAAACTACTTGATTGGTTATCAAGGTACAAACCCATCGACATGGTTACCCGGGCTCTTAATCCCCTGAGTAGGGCATAGTCAATTTCCAACACTATATAGGAGAATATCATATACATACATTCTTTTTATCATCATAAAGTCATTAAACTCATAGGACATGCATTGGACCTTCAATTCCTTAAGAAACCATAATCGAACATTTTATTAAGCACATAGAAGGTGTTTAGTCCTAGTGTAAAACCATGCAAATGAAGAGTGGAATCATGCTACAAAATTCAATTTAAAACCATCAATGGATGCTTGGTAATACCCTCAAGCAATATATATCAAAATCTTTCATCAAATCTCACAATAGATCTTAGATTCATAGCTCAAACATGCTACAACAATAACAATTTCACGAAACCCCAACATAGTGTACAGTGAAATTCATAATAAGTAAGGCCCATGGGTAAATCAACTTTAAATAATGCTATTTAAGTAAAAAGTAAGCTTGGGCACTATGGGTGAAATGACCCATTGGTTGAAACCCACATACCTTAGTTTTGAAGAATTCTTGATGAATATAGAAATGGAGACTTGAAGCTTGAGTGAAATCTTTAAGATCTAGAAGATATTTGGACACTTGAATTTTGAGATGAAATACACACTTGAATTTTGAGATGAAATATTGTCTAAGTGTTTGAGAGAGTATAGGGGAATATATTGAATGATATGAGGGTCAAATATGACTAAGTATAGGTATTTTCACACATGGGAATGCTTAGGCCCAAGACCCAAAGTCTTGGACTGAACTAAAAATTGGCAACAACTTAACACTGTGGAGCTCCCTTGGCGCGTCGCGCCAAGAGCGCGGAGAGCTCTTTGGAAATCAATTTTTGCGAAATTAAAATTATAATTCATTAGCACTAAAATCAGGGTTAGACCCATTTTCAATTCAATTTGACCCCCTGATCACGAATATGAAGTCAGATTTTTGATATCATGAACGAATTTCGAGATATATTGAAATTAGGATTCCGAGTACTTTCGAGGCACATTTTTGGATACTTTTTGGTGTCGTTTCATCTTCTACCATGTTTGAGAAGATGTAATATTATACATCTCTGAAATATTGTTGGGGGCATTACACAACCCGGATAGTATCCTCTTGAATACAAACGTACCATAGGGGAATATAAATGTCGTCTTCTATTGATCCTCTAGAGCAATAATGATCTGATTATAGCCTAAATAGCCATAAAGAAAGTAGTACTAACCCTTTCTAGCTTTTGAATCCAATATCTAATCCATAAATGGCATAGGGAAGTGATCTTTTTCTGTTGAAGTGCTGATTTTCCTGTAATCCATGCATACCAACCATCTTATGACTGTCCGCATTAGTATCAACTCATTATTGGTATTTGGAACCACTGTGATACATCTTTTCTTTAGAACGCACTACACCAAACTCACTTATTCACTATCGGCGATCGGGTAGATTACTTTTGCATCCAACCACTTGATGATATATTTTTGCACAACCTCTTTCATAAGAGGGTTGAGGCGCCTTCGGTGCTCAATGCTCGGCTTGTAGTCCTTGACCAGCTAGATTTACGTGTACATACCCCAGGAGAGATAACAATGATATCTGTAATCAACCATCTGATAGCCTTCTTGAATTGTTTAAGTACCTTTACAAGGTCGCTCACTTGCTCCTTATTCAAGTCCACAACAACTATGACTGGCAAAATGTTGTTGTCTCCCAAAAATGCATACCTCAGATGTGTTGGAAGGGCCTTCAATTCTAACACTAGTGGGCGGTGGCTCTCGATTCTGCAAATCAAGCTCTAGCTTAGTTTGCCTAGGACCATAAGACACTACTAGATAATTCACTGTCTCCTCATAGTCTGGGATACTGTCACTGTCGAAGTTCATCAACACTGCCTCCAAGGTGTCAATATCTAATCTTACACTAAGAGGTACCTCTGGTTCAATATCATCAACAATCTTGATAACCGAAACCACTCTCACATCACTATCTTTCCTTGCTTGCTGACAAAGTTGAACACGACCTTATCTTTACCAAATCTAAACTAGCATTGGTCCTTCTCTATATCTACCAAGGTGCGTCCAGCGGCTAAGAAGGGCCTTCCCAAGATGATAGAGACTTCAAAATCGACCTTACAATCAAGGATCACAAATTATGCAGGGAATACAAACTTTTCAACTTTGACCAACACATTGTATAATATCTCTATAGGCTTTGTTACCGTTCGATCCGTCATCAACAACCACATGCTAGTTAGAGTAGAGGCTCCCAATCCAAGCTTCTTGTAGAGCACATAGGACATCAAATTTATGGTGGCACCTATATCACATAGTTCCCTTGCGAACTCCATATCTCTGATGGTGCAGGGTATAGTGAAAGCACTTGGTTTTTCTGGCTTCTGAACCAAGGAACTCGTAGCAATAGCACTGCAATGTTGAAGTTCTTGGGAGAGCTCCTACCTCACAGTGCACTTCTTAGTGACCAAGTCCTTTATGTACTTAGCATACCCTGACATTTTCTCCAATGTCTCAATGAGAGGGATATTGATGGAGAGCTTCTTCAGCATTGAGGGAAAGTGTTTGAATTTGGCTTCTTCCTCCCTCATTTTGATTCTTTGAGGGAAGGGAGGAGGATGCCTAAGAATGGGCTTCAATCTCTTTGGTGTATCAGTAGCTTTACTCACCCATCCTTGCCATGATTATCTACTTCATATGTCCTTTGGCTGCAACTCTCTCCTCTCGAACATCTTCTACATCAACTGACATGGGAGGACCAATGGTACTCTTTCCAGCACGAGTAGCAACTGCCATACACTACCCTTCAATTTAGGATTTTTCGCTGTGTTTCTAGGCAATGTACCCCTTTGACGCCGATTGAATTGAGTCGACACTATATTTTCTGATTAATACTTGGAATCTCTGATCTCATGCCCCTTAGAGTCTCATCTAGTGTCTTAGTTTTCTTCAATAGGCGATCAAGTATCTCCTCAATTCTAGAACTACTTGCTCCTGTGTCATGATTGTGTTATGGCACATAAGGACATTTTAGGAGCCTTTTATTACTTCTCTAATCTGTATCTCTCTCTAGAACCCTGTTCCTATCATAGTAATCTTCGCGGTTGTCCTTGTAAGCTCCATCTCTACTAAAGTTCCAACCTTGGTTCCCTTGACCTTGGTGCTCATAGTCCTGATTGGACCCTTGGGTATTGGTCAAGAAGCCCCCTTTTTGGTTAGCAAAAAAATATACGTCCTCATCATCATATGGCTCCTCATACATGGGTGCACGTGGAGGTTTATGAATGCTGCATTTATTCTCTCTTAGTTCAGCTTCATCATTACCTCCATACCTATGCAAATATAAGCAAGCTGCTACATGATTTCTTTATTAATTCTGGCTTACTCTAGACCCATACTGACATCACATGAACTCTTAGTGGATGCTCTGTCTCGCTGCCCCCATACATGATTAGTCTTGTCCACTCTTTATATTCACTCTGCGATCGTTGTAAATGGTTAACCTAAAAGCATGCCCTCTATGATAGTGTTAGTTCAAGCTTGACTACTCTCATCAAGGGCATGGTAGAAAATCTCCACCAAAGCATTATCAGCTATCTTGTGGTCACACTCCTCACACATTTGGTGAACTGCTCCCAAGTAGTGTTAATTGAATCACCAGGAAGTTGCTCGAAGTTATTGATTTGGTCCTTCAACTTGAGCTTCTTCAATCTAGGGAAGTACCTTTCAAAAAAGGCCTTCTGCAAGTCTTCCTAATTGGTGATGAAAATATATGAGAGCTCAGATAGCCATAATACAACATTGTCCGTGAGAGACAACGAGAAGACACAAAGTCCCACAACATCTATACACATAGTCTATGTTCCCATCACACTCTTACAGACGAATGCCAGATTGTGTAGATGGCTATGAAGATCCTCTGATGGTAACTCCGTAAATAACCCATGGTTTTGCAACATTTGAAGTTACCAGCTAGAGATTGTGAACTTTGTGTCCGAAAGTGGTGACAAAATAATAGCTCCAATCACCTCCATAGTCGTAGGATTCAGCCTGTACTGATTCCACTGGTAAGCATTGGCATTGAAGTCCTGAGGTTATGGAGTAATATCCTCAAGTTCTCATTCTCGGCATTCTCATCATTATTTCTATTAAGAGCTGCACTAGCTGCTTTATTGTCGTTGTCTTGGGGCATTCTTCTCAATGTTATGTGGATCTTTGGGTCATATAAAGTTAAGGGATTGCCTTGACTCTGAGTGTTAGGCATACACGACACCTATACCTTGAAAAAGATTTAAAAAACAAACAAAAGTAACATAAGGGAACTAATGATTAACACTTGATTTACTAATGAATTCACTATGTCTAAGCTTATTCCCCGGCAAAGGCGTCAAAATCTTGATGTCTCCCAAGTTACACCTCCTTTTTAAAGGATAAAGTGGTCATTGTCAAGATATATAACCTAACCAAGGTTAGGGTTGAATCCACAGGGAATACGTAGACTCAAGAATTGACCGATTTGTAATACAAATAGCTAACTAACTCAATTCCCCAAGGGGGGGGGGGTTGTTTGCAATAATTCATAAGAAAATAAAACTAACCAACTATTATGAGAGAAAAGTCAATATGGAGAGAAACTAAAGTATTATGTTCCCAATGATTTCCCAACATAGTGTCACGGGAAAACCTAATTCTTTTCTAGGGTATGACATGAAGGATGGTAGTTTATGTTCACCAAGCCTTTTGGTCAAAGATGAGAGGTGAATTTCACTATGCGACTTGGTCCATGACCATAGGATGCATTACTAACCATTACCTATTAGTCCTAGTATAACCTTCCCTTGGCCCAGTTTGGTTGATTAAACAAGAACACATAAATTGAATCTTGGCCCAGTCAGTAATACAAGGTGGATTTAGTGTTGGCCACCACTAGAAAACATGCAAAGAAAAGAGAGCTAATTATTACATGTATTACACCTTCCAAGAATTGTGAATTATACAATTTTACTTAGTTCTTTATGGTTCCCACAACCCTAGTTGTGGACTTAGCTATACATACTATGTGTAGATGCATAAATTATCAATTGAAAAAACATAATTAAGCACCTACACAATAGAATTAGGAACAAGCAATCCAACTTCAATAAGAATCACAAGCTTCAAGGTAAAATTAAATCACAAGTATTCTCAAAGACTCTCCAATATGACCTTAAAATTCTCTCTAAAAATGTTGAGTTCTCTGAGTACTAGGTGAAAACTTCTAAAATATAACCTAAGAACCTATTTATAATAATTAAAATTCAAGTCCTAAACAAAATAGGAGAACTAGTCGGCACGCTATACGAAAGGTACTTTACGACCTTTTTCACTTCTACTGCCCATAATTGCGGTCTTGTACTCAGGTACTAGAATTTTGGACCTCAACTCTATGACTGCCATGACTCAAGCCCAGGGCCTAGTCGTGACACGATGAATGGGAACTTGAAAGGTCCCTAAACAAGCCTCTTAGCATATCGTTTACACATCCTTGGTGGCGGAAGCAATTAAACAACAAAAGGAGAGTAAAAATATAGGGATAAAGGGACTAAGGGAAGTTTTAGATAACCATAAATGAACAAGAGTCAAGAACATAGCATAATTACATCACTTGTCCAACAACACCTCTAAACATAGACTTAAGCGGGGGAGAAGACACTTTCTGGGCTCACCCTCATAATAGTAAGAGTTCAACATAGAGAAATAACATAAGCAAAAGTAGCATAGCTAGTGTCTGCAAACTTGAGGACCTACCAAAGCTTATCTTCAAGAAGTCATAACTAGCCACGTGAAGGATGATCGTGAGGAGCATCGTTTCCTACATGGTAACATCATGTAGGCATAAATTATATGTTAGTACGTTTGGATGTATTAAGTATGTAGGATGCAATGCAATAAGAGATAGGCATGCATGCATGATCAACGCTTGAAGTAAAATATGCTTGTATAAAAAATATTACTTATGTAGGAAGAGACCATCATCATTGACCAAGAAAACTAGTACTTGAAATCCAAGGCATGTAACCTCCTGGGAAGGTGATTGAGGTATATACCCTTAATTGGTAGATGGGCATGTCACCCCCAAACATAGTAGTCAATGTATATACCCCTCAACATGGTAGATGAGCATGTCACCCCCCATCAATGTGGCCAACGTATATACCCCTCAACATGGTAGATGGGCACACCCTCCCCCCCATAAAAGTGGTCAAGGTACCTCTCAACATGGTAGATGGGCACAACACCCCTCATCAAAGTGGTTAAGGCATATCTTGATGCCTCCTAGATTTGTTTAGGTTGCGTTGTAATGCAAAATAGTAATGTGATAGCCTGTGCTTCTAGTCAACTCAAAGTGCATGAAAAGCATTATCCTGCTCATGATATTGAATTGGTCATCGTGGTTTTTGCTTTGAAAATTTGGCATCATTATTTGTATGGAGTGCATGTTGATATGTTTGCCGATCATAAGAGTCTCCAATATGTGTTCACTAAAAAAGATCTAACTTGAGGAAAAGAAGGTGGTAAGAACTTCTTAAGGATTATGATATGAATGCGCGTTATCATCCCGGTAAGGATAATGTTATGGTCGATACTTTGAATAGACTGTCTATGGGTAGGCTAGCTTATGTTGACGGTAGTGGCAATGAGGTGGCTAGAGAGGTCCATTGGTTGGCTAGATTGGGGTCAGGTTGGAAGAGGTTGATAATGGTGGTGTTGTTGTTGTTGATGGTTCAAATTATTCCTTAGTTAATGAGGTAAAAGCAAAGCAACATCTTGACCCCTCCTTGTTAGATTTGAAGGCCATAGTGAAAGGGGGCAAGGTGGAGGTTTTCTCCCAAGAAGGAGATGTTGCCCTTAGGTACCAAGGTCGGTTGTGTGTGACTTGTGTTGATGACTTGAGAGAGAAGATCCTTGATGAGGCTCATAATTCTTCCTATTCTATTCATCTCGGTTCTACAAAGACGTATAGAGATTTAGGGATATGTTTTGGCGGGGAGCATGAAGAATGACATTGCCAAATTTGTATCCGGTTGTCACAGTTACCCACAAGTGAAAGTCGAATACCAAAGGCCGAGTGGCCTGACCCAAGATATAGAGATTCATACTTATAAGTGGGAGCAACTATAAAGGGTTTTGATTCCATTTGGGTTGTGGTTGATAGGATGACAAAGTTGACTCATTTCTTACCGATTAAGACAACTTATGGGGCCGAAGACTATGCTAAATTGTACATTCATGAGTTGGTTAGATTGCACAAGGTGCCCTTTTCTATCATATCGGATCATGGTACTCAATATACTTCACACTTTTGGGGGTCCTTCCAAAGAGGTATGGGTACCAAGGTTAAGCTTAGTACGACCTTTCACCCTCAAATAGATGGCCAAGGCGAAAGAACTATCCAGTCTCTTGAAGATATGACTAGGGATTATGTTTAAAGTTTAAGGGTAGTTGTTATGGTCATGTTTCGTTGATTGAGTTTACTTATAATAATAGCTATCATTCTAGCAATAGTATGACCCTTTTTGGGGCCCTCTATAGTAGATGTTGTACGAAGAAAGACATTGCCAAGTTTGTATCTGAATGCTCTAATTGCCAACAAGGGAAGGTAGAACATCAAAGGCTCAATTGCTTGGACCAAAACAATAAAATCCCCACTTAAAATGAAAGAATGAGAATGTAGGCTTTGTGACTGGGTGTTCGCATACTGGAAGCAATTTGAATCCATATGGGTAGTTTTTGGAAGGATGGCCAAATCAGTTTACTTGTTATCTGCTGAGGTTACTTTCAATGTTGAAGACAATGACATATTCTATTTTTGGGAGCTGGTTTGAGTAGATGGTGTGCCTACTTTTAGTATATCAGATTGTGGTACATAATTTACTTCTCACTTGTGGAAAGAATTTCAAAAAGGGTCTTGGTATTAAGGTGAAGTGAAGTACCATTTTTCTTTCTCAATCTGATGGACAAGCCAAAAGGACAATTTGAACCTTGGAGGACATGTTGGGGACCTGTGTGTTAGAATTCAAAGGAAATTGGGGTGATCATCTGCCACTTATTGAGTTTGCTTACAACAATAGCTTTTATGCTAGCATTGATATAGCACCATTTGAAGCTTTGCATGGGAGAAGGTGTACGTCCATGATGGGATTGTTTGAGTTAGATGAGGTGGCATTGATTGGCCTGTTGGTGTTGGAGGCTATGTAAAGAGTGAAATTTATTAAGCAAAGGTTGAAGATGGCTCAAAGTCACCGAAAGTCCTATTCGGATGATAGGAAAAGGGATCTTGAGTTTTATGTTAGTGATTGGGTGTATGTGAAGGTCTCATCCATGAAGGATGTAATTTGTTTTGGTAAGAAGGGTAAGTTAAGTCCCCAATATGTAGGTGCTTATGAGATTATGGAGCAGATTGGGAATGTGGCTTATAGGTTGGATCTGCCTCTTGATTTGAGTTCTATTCACCCGATTTTTCTTATGTTCATGTTGAGGAAATTGATTTGTGATCCTTGTACCATTGTACCTTTGGATAGTGTTGAGGTTGAGGGGAACTTCTCTTATGAGGAAGTTTCAAGTGAGATTTTGGATAGGTAAGTGAAGCGGCTTTGCAATAAAAATGTGGCATAGGTTAAGGTGCTTCGAAGAAATCAACATGTGGAGGGTGCTACATGGGAGGAGGAGTTGGACATGATGAAATGATGTCCCTATCCTTTCCAATTTACTCAAGCCTATAACATTGGGTTCTTTCTATTCTAAGTGATCTTAATTCATTCACTCTTATGTTTCATCACATGAAATGCATACATGTGCATGAAAATGATTCAAAGATGTTTTAAATGATGTAAAGAAGTTATGATATAAGTTAATGACTTCATGATTTTTAAATGATGAAATATCATTGTATCTTGTGTTTGGATGTTTCATCTTCTAAGTCAAGCCTTGCAAGCCTTGTTCTAGCACATTCGAGGACGAATGTTCCCAAAGAGGAGATGATATAAGGACCCGGACTTTGTACGACCTTAATGGAGCTTGGAAATTTGGTTTTGAAAAGTCTTGACCAAGGTGATGCTTCATGGAAGCCTTCACGGTCTGCGTGAGGGTATACAGACCATGTGGGAGCTCCTTGAAGTGGCCTTTAGCCTTGTATGGGGTCTGTGGGCCTTAATGTGGAGTTTGAGACCAACGTATACCACACATGAACCCTGCATAGTTCATGTGGGACTTCATAGTCCATGTGGTGGACCGTTTGGGTAGCCTTGGCCTTGAAAATCAATATCTTGGCCAAGCCATTTAACACATGGACCCTCTCATGGACGGTATAGTCCTTGACGGTCCGTGAGACCTCCCATATGAGCGTTGGAGAGAAAATTTTCTAAGTATTAGATCACCAACTCAGAACTTTTCCAATAAGAATTTTCTAAGTAAAGCTTCACGAAAGGCCACACAGTCCATGTGACCTCTCACGGACCGTGAAGCCCTCCGTATAGGTGTTGGCGTGCAATTTTTCAAAGTTTGAAATCTTCAAGCTCAAGCTAAGTTCACTTTGAAGCCCTGATTCATGCTTATTTATATGGTTTAGGGTTATCATGGGCCTCCTTCATCACGTAAAGTTCAAAGGAATTCCATTGGCTAAGATTTTTACAAGAATCGATAGAAGGGTCAACGCATCCAGTTTCACCTCATTCCGAGTTCAGATCAAGAAGTTATGCCTATTTTTGTAAAAATCGTCTGTGTAGTGTTTTCTTAGATTTGGATAAGATAGTCTCGCAGAGGGTTCACAGTCCGTGAGACCTTGTACGGACTTTGAGGCCTTCTCATGAACCCCTGGCAAAAAATTTTATTCTGCTTCATTAATGTTTTTTTTTTTTTGTAATTATGCCTACTCCTAAGGGAGTTTTGTGACTTCCTATGCTATCCTATGACCTCCTAATGACCTAAAATCTTCTCCTCTCATTCAAATTCATTCTCATACTTATAATTATTTCAACTCTCTCTTAAGGACTCTCTCAAAGAATCTTGTGAAGACTAAGCTTGGGAATCAAGGGAAGACTCTTTTCTTCATCAAATTGCTTCTTGAATCTTCTCAAATATCTAAGGCTGTGGGATTGATTCTTGGTCCCTTTCAAACAAGAAAACCCAAACTCTTTTCACTTGAATTTCATGAAATTTTTCTTACTTTAAATATGAGTTTTGAATATTATTGATTATTAAACTCAATTGAAGTATATGCTATGCTTTATTGTTGACTTTAAGTTAATTTAGGACCTCATATGTTGAATTACATGAGTACTATGAAGATTTTGCTATGCATGTCCCTTCAATGTTTGAACTAAGTATGAGTGATCTATAATATGACTTAAATAAGGATTTAATTATAGATTTACTTCAATTTCATGTTGTATTGTTGATTTTAGATTAATTATCTATTACCTATGCTATTCTCACATCATTCATAGCATATTCAGTCATGAATATTGGATTTTATGAAAATAATAAAGTGGATTAAGCCCAATTATGTTTATGCAAATGATTTTGACAAGATTATGGTTATGACAAGAATGTGATCATATAAATGTCTATCATTATTGGCTCTTTGAGCATATTGGGTGCTTGCACCATATTGTAAAGTGCATGAGCTATTCCTATGCATGGAAAGTATGTATTGAATTGTGATTTGGCTTTTTAGCCCAAGTATGAATGATTATGAAGAATGTTTTGCTTTTAAGCGTAAATGTGTATTGAACTGATTTGAAAAGACTATTGCCTCTTTTGAAAGCATGTATATATAAGCATTCTCTTGGTATGTTTCACTTAGCACCGATGGATTGGGAGCATCAGGGTTATCCCCAAGGGTCCTCTCCCTTTCCTTGAGCTATGTGCCAATGTAGGAATGGTAACCATTTCCAAAATGACCGGGTGGTTAGGAATGGTTATACATTAATATGATATTGGAAATCCTTCTAAAGTGAATGGGTCATAAGGAAGGTGTCCATCCACAAAAATGACTAGGTCGTAAGGTTTGATGTAGATTACTCTTGGAAAGTAATCACCCCCTATCGATGGGATGTCTCTATTAGACTAATTCATTTAATAGCTCACATGAGTTTGATTTTTTGGTTATAGTCTATCCCCACTATATATGAGCATTGTGGCATTTCATGTATCATGGATTTCATGGCATATTGTTACACTGCTTCTCCTATATATATCTATACATACATACACACACAAATCTTTTTATATTATATGCCCTTGCCATCTAACATTGAATGCAGGTTTGATAAGTCATATGCATTGCATGCCTGCATACTTAGTATATGCAAACGTACTAACGCTTACTTTTTGCCTACATGATCTAACCATGTAAGAACCAGAGACAACCTTTATCCACCGTTTGACGACTAGATTGAATTTGAGACATTTGTTTTGATGAGTACTATCTTCCAAGGATGAGCCACCAATCCTCTATCTATGTTGCTTTCGTTCATGTTATTTACTTTGAGTGTGAGCCCGAGACATGTCTTGGCCCCCATCCTATCTTATGACTAGAGGCATTGTTGGACATCTTGTAGATTCTTTTATGTTCATATGCTAAGTGTTATATTCAGAGATTTTTATTAGGGATATGGATATCAAGTGGATATCATTATGTGAATTGATTAAGAGTATTATGATGTGTTTCATGTTCTGATGTGAAAGATCCTATGTCCTGAATTGTTCCTATAGATTGAGTCATACTTATATGCCCCTTAATTTTTATGTGGTACATGTTATGTGGATCCATGTTGATCCCTTTCCCTATGACATCCCCATAGTGCGAGTCCTATTTTTTCATCCCTTAGAACTACATGCTTGCTATTCATAATATGCTTCCGAATCGATGATGTGGATATGGATACTTGAGACTTGTTTGGTGACTCTCGGATTCTCAATCACCATGCCGCTCCTAGACCCTAGTTCTGAGTTGTGATAGGCATCCTCATCCAAAAGAACATCTTAAACTCTCTTGTTTTACTATGCTTAAAGATGTAAAACCGCTTGTAAGACTTTCATCTGAGATACCACTCTTAGCTTCTTTTTATTTCTATGGGCATCTTTCTATACTTGCTGCTTTTATTTGCATACATAACTACTCTATACAACTCTTATGAACTAGCATCTTGTTTTGTAATATTTTCTCCTTAGTTTACTATTGTCATATGTAAGGACCTGGACTTTGTACGACTTCAATGGAGCTTGCAAATTTGGTTTTGGAATGTTTTGGACCAAGGTGATGCTTCATGGAAGTCTTCGGGGTTCGTGTGGTGCTTTACACACCTTGTGAAGCCTCCTTGAAGTGACCCTTAGCCTTGTGTGGACTGTGAGGGACTTAGCATGGAGTTTGAGACCAAGGCATACCACACTTGGACCCCACACGGTCCATGTGAGGCCATATGATCGTGTGGTAGAATATGGTAGCCTTGGGCTTCAGACTCTACAGCTTTGAGCCCAAGCCAAGTGGTACAGCCCCTCTTACAGACCATTTGGTGCTTCACGGTCTGTGAGGCCCTTCCGTATGGGTTCTGGAGTGAAAATTTTCTAAGTATTAGTTTACTGTCTAGGAACTTCATCATGGAGAATTTTCTAAGTGGAGTGGGATGAAGGAGGCACACGGACCATGTGGCTTGGTACGGTACATACCACCTTCCGTATGGATGCCCACGTTGAAATTTTTTATGCATGGGATTACTGATTTGGTCCTTTATGAAGTGGAATTTTTCTAAATGTTGGACTACAGGCAAGTATATGGTCTGTATGGCGCCTCACAGATCGTACCGTCCCTCCCTGAGACTTTCACTTCAATTTTTCTACTCATTTTCATTAATGGTGTCTTCATAATTACAATATACCCTAGAGGTCTTTTATGACTTTTTATGCTACCTAAAGACATTCAAATGATTTATCTATATTCCTCTTGTTCGTACTTACTCTTAAACTTAGAATTCATTCAAGTCGCTCTTATGAACTCTCTCAAAGGGACTCTTACAAAACTGAGCTTGGGAATCAAGGGAAGGTCTCTTCTTCTTCAAATTTCTTCTTGAATCATATTTGTTAGCTAAGGTATGTAAGATTGATTCTTTGTCTCTTTCAACCAAGAAGATCTAAACTCTTTTACACTCATATCATAAACCAAGCCTAGGGCCTAGACGTGACACAGCATAAGGGGAAATCGAAAGCACCCCAAGGAAACCTCTTAGCGCATCATTACACATCCTTGGCTATGAATACAATAAAATAGGAACATAGAAGTAGAAATAGGGATAACTAGGGCTAAGGGAAATCATTCATATCATAATTACATGAATCGAGAGAGAGTAAGAGCTTAGCATAATACATATCGTGTCCAACAATACATCTAAACCTTTGATACTTAGCGGGGGCCAAGACAAGGTACCAGGCTTACCCTTATAATAATGGCAATAGTTAATCCAAACATACATGACATAATCTAAGCATAAGCTTGAGAGAAGACAAATATTGTCCCCGGACTTGAGGACTCACCATAAGCTAACTTGAACAATCCATCTAGACACGAGGAGAATCAATAGGGGCTCCAGTTCCTACATGGTGATAACATGTAGGCATGAAGTATGTGTTAGTACATTTGAATGTACTAAATATGTAGGATGCAATGCAACGAGAGATAGGCATCATTGGCAAAATGCATAATCATAAGGAATGAATAGCATACTAACAATATGACATTTATGAATGATGCTTGAAGTAAAACTATGCACATATAGAACATAATAGGAGTGTAAGGAGTGACTCCTGTAATGCAATCCAAGGCCTGCCACCTCTTTGGAGAGGTGCATGAGATACAAACCCCTTCATGAGATTGATTGAGTACAAACGCCCCAACAAGTTTGATGGAGTACAAACCCCCTAACAAGGTTAATGGGTACAATCCCCCAACAACGTTGCTTGGGCCTGCCACCTCCCGAGTGAGGCGATCGAGTTACAAGCCCATCAACAAGGTTACCTAAGCCTACAACCTCCAGGGTGAGGCTTGGTCATCCCCAACACTATTGATATATTATACATATACATTTCTTTCATCATCTTATACCTACATTCCTTTCATCTTCATATATATAAATTCCTTTCACCATCATAAAGTCATTCACCTTATAAGGCATGCATTGGACTTTCAATTCCTCAAGAAACCATAACAGGACATTTTAGTAAATAGTTGGC
>JAOTQR010049370.1:0-14727 GCA_025774065.1 Solanum ossicruentum
TAAACTGTCTGCGCTTCTTTCAATTGTGAAGTAGCAGTTAGTCAATACAACTTTCGACGCTCATCATGGGTTATCCGAAAATAGTCAATCTATGTTTTTAACATAGGGGTCAAGTTGCGTACATCCGACCCCCCTTACCCCGCAATGGGAGGGAGCCTTTGAGGTAATGGGGTAATGTTGTTGTTATTGTTCTTGTTGTTAGTTAAATGATATTAAATCAGTATCATTAAATATTAATTGTTTAGCCTTATTTGTGTGGTATTATGTGTTCATATCTCATTCAACTTATCCTCTATGTATATGTTTATTTGTATTGGATTGTGGAAATGAGATAAGAGAGTGATATTGATAATTGAGATCAAGGTTTCTACCTATTGTGGTTGATGACAGAGATATTAATATTTGGGATTGAAGTTTCTACCGATCATGGATATTGTCGAGGTCATATTTCGACAGTTGAGGTTTTCTCCGACGTGTGATATGCCAAGGTTAAATTCTGACATTGGATATTGTTGAAATCTTTTCTGACAGATACATGGTTCATATGAGACCCCATGGGTTCCACCCTGAGTTAATCAGCGGATATGTATCATATGAAAGACATGTATAACTATTATATGTTATTACATTACATCATTCTGCACTTACCTCATGTTTGGATTATAAGTGAAATATTGAGTTAAATGTTGATATGTATGTCTGAACTGCTGCTATTGTTGACTGTATTTCTTGAAACTGTGGCATTGATAGAACTATATAAATGAATATTATAGATATTTGTGTATGTTATGTGTGCTGGATTTCCCTACGTGCAGGGTTGTCGTTTCAGAGGCATGTGGTTGTGATGGAAGGAGTGCTTATATTCTTCATTGCTTTACTTAGGACTAGAATGTATTTGTTGGGTACCATGTTGTTGGATACTCACCCTTGCTTCTACATCTGTGTAGGCATTGAGCCCGATACCTCCCTATCTCTTCATTTCTTATCGGTTCGAACTTTGAAACAGTCTGAAAGGTGGCAGCTAGTTCTTTTCGGTGGACTTTCAAACTTGTTTACATACTATTTTTATTCTATTTGAGAAGCAAAGGCATTAAGACCTGTATAAATCGTTGAACAATAAAAAAACCCCATATTGGTGGTTAATGAGATTGATAGACTCTTTAAAAGACTTGGGCAACTCTCCTCCCTTTGAGCTATTTTTTGGGTGTGAGCTAGGCCCAAGACCTAATTTTACATAAATTTCTTCAAATTTTGTTAAAGTAGTGGTATGTACATATGAAATCAATCTCGGAATGATTTTAGACTATGGCTCCTATTTCGTATGCTTGACTTTCTATACTTAGACTAACTTACTATTTTACCTTTCGCATTATTTAGATGTTTTTCTGTTTAGGTTGACCTGTCTTAGTGGGTTAAAGGCAAGAGTCATCATGCCTGATTTCCTATCATAACAAAGTTGGGGTAGGTCCGTAATGCGGATCGAGTATTGCGTACTCTTCTATTTAAGCAACTTTATCACAAAAAATTATCTCTTAAATGATTTGGCTAAAAATTCCACACAAACCTGATCTTAGTTAGAATAGCTTGAACTATTACTGTTATGACACTAATTTGGATACGAAATTCTGAGTAAAATTCAATTTTAAATAACATAATGTAATTGTTGAATGATGGTACTACGACGTGATCAACGCGTACAGATGACAAGTACAAAGAAGGTTATAGTCAACTACCAAATCAATCAAAAGAAGTCAAATTAAAGACATGTATCCTGGGTGCACATAATTTTTTTTATAAAAAAACTTAGAAAAAGAAAATCTTTTGTTTGTTGCACAAAGTAAACTAATGAGCACAAATTTATATTTAGTTGTATCAAAATGGAAGAACCGAATATCAAGTAGGAGAACAGAAAATTAATCACCCGATATTAGTCATTCCCTGCATCTCAAAATTAAGAACCTGCAACATCTCTATTTGGCTAGTTATTAGTTTTTCTGAGACAATGTAATATGCTCCTCAACGAATTCGTTGTGCGTCACCTAATTAAAAGTGGTGGATGAGGATTTTAGTTAAGAGAAACTCCCAAACAACATTGTTTGAGCATGATTTTTTAAAGTGAGTCCATTCTTATTGAGCTTACTTCATAAAAGCATGATTTACTCTAAACTTGCATAAACTTATTTAAGCATAAGTTGTTGAGTCGAGGTAAGTGAGTTGAGCTTTAATTTTCTTGAGCTATTTTATATATCAGTATATTTCATGCACTGACGTTCATTTAGGCCTGCATCATTTTATGATGCAGATACTGGTGATAGAAGACTTCAGCCCGCACATCATTGAGGTCCAGATCGATACAATTCCAGAGTTGGTGAGTCCTCCTTGCCTTCTGGAGGAGCCCTTTTTATTTTCTATTTTGATCTAGTACTTTTCTTTCCTTAATTTGGGGTGTCCATGGGCTGTTATGGCACCATCTAGATTTGTTAAGTAGAGTCTTCATAGACATTTGATTAGAGTATTTGATGAGTGTTTTGTATCTAAGCTAGTTTTATTAAAACTATGATACAGTTGAGTTATATTTTACTTATATGATGTCTCCTTGCTTGAGATCTTTTTTCCGTTGTTGAGTACAATGTGACAATGAGGCCAGGTAGTTCTCTCGAGGGCTAGTAATAGTCTCTGAGTGCCGGTCACACTAAGGGTACCCTCCCGAGGCGTGACAAACTTGGTATTAGAGCATAAAATTCAACAGTCCTAGGAAGTCTATGCAGACGTGTCTAGTAGAGTCTTGTTTATGTGTGTGTTGTGCACTACACTTCACAAGCAGAAAGCTACAGGACATTAGGAATTATTACCCTTTTCTTGTGATCTGAGTTCATGCGATATCTATAAGACTTTTTTCTAACTTGTGCTATATGCGATTGCAAATCATGCCTCCAAGACGCGTCATATCCCAGAGGAATGCCTCGGCTAGCAATGCTGAGAACTTTACTTCAGAGGTGCCTCCTCAAATGGAAACGAGGGACCGAGGTTGACCGAATAGGACTACTATTGTTCCTATGACACCTTCTGCTCCATCTGCTCCCACCATAGATGCTAACTTCAGAGGAGCTATCGCCATGCTCACCTAGTTGGTAGCTACCTAGAGAGGGAACCAGGGTTCACAAAAACCTAGTTCTAGCCCTCATAAGTCAACAGCTGCTTCCAGACCGAGGGATTTTCTGAGAATGAACCCACCTATCTTTATTGGGTCCAAGGTTGAGGTGGACCCTCAAAACATCATTGATAAGATATGGAATGAGCTGAAAATTATGCATGCGATCGACATTGAGGGAGATGCGTTTGCTGCCTATCAGCTCAAAGATGTGGCCAATGTTTGGTATAATCACTGTGAAGAGAGTCGAGGTGAGGATGTTGAGTCTTCTTCATGGGATTAGTTTGAGAGTGCATTCCTCGTTCACTTCTTCCCTCAAGAGTTGAGAGAGGCAAAGGTTGAGGAGTTTGTGAATCTGAAACAAGAGAGGATGATTGTTAAAAGTATAGCCTGAAGTTCATCCACTTATCTAAGTATACCCTAGAGATGGTCCAAGATATGAGAGCAAGGATGAGGAAATTCGTGTCTAGATTGGGTAAGCAGGTGAAGAAAGAGTGCAAGGTGGCATTGTTGATTCCAGGTATGGACATTTCCAAAATGATGGTCTATGTCCAACAAACTGAGGAGGATAAGAAGAAGGATAGAGAGGAGCACCTCAGTAAGAAGGCCAGATCAGCAGGCCTGAGCCTACCCAGACTAAGCAGGGTAAGGGAGACAAGTATTACTCCAAGAAGAGGTCCTCAAGCTATACACCATCTTCAGCTAGTGCACCAAACTCGAGCCACAGGTCCCAAGGTTTAGCCAAACTTTAGGGCACAATGTGCACAATCTTAAGAAAGTATGACCCTATGCCCTAAAGGGAAGCCACCTTTTGGGAAATGTGGCAAGATGCATTGGGGAGAGTGTAGAGATGGAGGAATAGTTGCTACAAGTATGGCCAACCTGTTCATTTTCATAGAAAGTGTCCGATGTGGAGCAATAAGGCCCAACCTCACACCACAGCACACTCAGTGAGGGGTAACCAGAGAGGTACTGCACCAGAGGCAAGTGGTGGGACAAACCATCTGTATGAAATGGAAAACTATCAGGATTCAGAGGTTGCACCAGATGTTGTGACGGGTATGCTTCGAGTCTTTACCTTTCCTTGTTATACTTTACTTGATCTGGTGCAACTTGTTCTTTTGTGACGCCATATGTAGCGAGTAAGTTTGAGATTCTTCCTAAGTGCTTACTTGAGCCATTTTTTGTTTCTACTCTTGTTGGTGAGTTCATTCGAGCTGAGAGAATCTATAGAGATTGTGTGGTGTCCATTTATCATAGGGATACTCTTGTCGATTTGATTGAGTGAGAGATAGCTGATTTCGATGTGATCCTTGGTATGGATAGCTTCATGTCTGCTATGCCTCTGTGGATTGCCAAACTCGGACTGTCAAATTTCAGTTTTTGAATGAGTTTATTATTGAGTAGGAGAGACAATCTGTTGCACCAAGGGGTAAGTTTATTTCTTAGCTCAAGGCCCGACGACTAATTTCTAAAGGATGTATATATCACCTCGTGCGAGTCAAGACTTATGACGTTGAGTCCCATACTTTTAAGTTTGTCCTGATTGTGAGTGAATTTCCTGATGTGTTCCCTGAGGATCTGCCTAGAGTACCTTCTGATAGGGAGATCGACTTCCGGATTGATGTTCTTCTTGATACTCAACCTATTTCTATTCTTCCATATAAAATGGCTCCCACGGAGTTGAAAGAGTTGAAGGAGAAGTTGAGGTATTTGTTAAAGAAAGGATTCATAAGGTTGAGTGTCTCTCTGTGTGGTGCTCCGGTCTTGTTCATGCGAAAGAAGGATGGTTCCTTGAGGATGTGTATAGATTACCATCAATAATATAAGGTGACTATTAAGAATAAGTATCCCCTTTCGAGGATTGATGATTTGTTTGACCATCTTCAGGGTGCCATTGTTTTTTCTAAGATAGACCTCAGATCGAGTTATCATCAGTTGATAGTGAGAGAATGTGGCATCTCGAAGATGGATTTTCAAATTCAATATGGTCACTTTGAGTTCTTGGTAATGTCTTTTGGGTTGACAAATGCATCCAGAACCTTTATGGACCTGATGAACAGAGTATTCAGATAATATCTAGGCATGTTCATGATTATGTTTATTAATGATATTTTGGTGTATTTAAGAGATAAGGAGGAGCATGCCAATCACCTCAGGATTGCTTTATTGACACTCCGAGAAAATAAGTTATTTATGCGAAGTTTTCTAAGTGTGAATTTTGGCTCAAATCGGTGGCTTTCTTAGGTCATGTAATTTCTACAAATGGAAGTCGAGTGGATACTCAAAAGAATGAGACAGTTAAGAATAAGCCAATACCAATCTCATCGACCAATATAAGAAGCATTCTGGGATTGGCTAGCTATTACCGGAGGTTATTAAGGAGTTTTCTTCCATATCTACACCCTTGACCAAATTGACTCAGAAGAAGGTCAAGTTTCAATGGACTGATGAGTGTAAAAGGAGTTTTCAAGAGTTGAAGATGAGGTTAACCACTGCACCTGACCTTGCCTGATGGAATGGATGGATTTGTTATGTACTGTGATGCTTCTAGAGTGGGATTAGGATGTGTTTTGATGCAAAAGGGAAATGTTGTTGCCTATTCTTTTAGACATTTTATGGTGCATGAGAAGAATTATACCACTCATGACTTGGAATTGGCAGCAGTGGGGTTTGCTCTTAAACTATGTTGATCTATTCACAAACCACAAAAGCCTGCAATATGTCTTCACTCAGAATGAGCTTAACTTGAGGCAGAGGAGATAACTTGAGTTACATAAGGACTACGACATGAGCAACCTCTACCACCCATGTAAAGCTAATATGGTTGTTGATGCTCTTAGCAAGTTGTACATGGGAAGCACCGCCAATGTGGAAGAGGAGAAAAGAGAGTTCGCTAAAGATGTTCATAGGCTGGCACGATTGGGAGTCTAATTAGATGAATCAAGTGAAGGAGGAGTTCTTGTACATAATAAATCTGCATCATCTCTAGTAGTGGAGGTGAAGGAGAAACAAGATCAAGATCCCATCTTACTAAAGCTGAAGGAGGATGTGCATAAGCAGAAAGTGATGACTTTCTCCAAAGGGGAAGATGGGGTATTGAGGTATCAAGACAGATTATGTGTTCTCGATGTTGATAGTGCTAGAGAAAGGATCATGACAGAGGCCCACAGTTCCAGATATTCAATCCATCCAGGGTCGACTAAGATGTACCATGACTCGAGGTAAGTCTACTGGTGGAGTGGAATGAAGAGAGATATTACTGAGTTTGTTTCCAAGTGCCTGAATTACCAACAAGCCAAGGTTGAGCACCAAAAGCCATGTGGAGTGGCTCAGAACTTTGAGATTCCAGAATGGAAGTGGGAGATGATTAGCATAGACTTTGCCACCGATTTATCAAGGTCCAGCATATAGCATGATTCAATTTCGGTGATAGTTGATAGGATAACGAAGTCTGCACACTTCTTAGTGGTTAAGACGACAAATACTGTGGAGGATTGTGCCCAACTCTATCTAAGTTAGATTGTTAGATTGCATGGGGTCTCTTTCTCCATTATCTCAGATAGAATAGCCCAATTCACCTCCAGTTTTAGAGAATTTTTCAGAATGCTTTGTCTATTAAGTGCACCTAGCACTACTTTTCACCCGCAGACCGATAGCCAGACAAAACGCATAATTTAGACCTTGGACAATATGTCGAGAGCCTATGTCATTGAACATAAGGGTAATTCGAATGACCACTTGTCTTTAATAGAGTTTTCTTACAACAATAGCTTCTATTCGAGCATTCAGATGGCTCCATATAAATCCCTATGTGGGAGGAGGTGTAGGTCGCCGATTGGATGGTTTAAGTTAGGTGAAGTAGAGTTGATTGGGACAATCTTGGTCACCTATCTATGGAGAAGGTGAATATCATTCAAGAAAGGTTGTGGACTGCACAGAGTGGACAAAAATCCTACACAGATATTAGAAGAAGAGACTTAGTGTTTGAGGTTAATGATTAGGTGTATTTGAAAGTGTCGCCTATGAAGGGTGTGATAAGATTTGGAAAGAAAGGAAAGTTGAGTCCGAGGTACATTGGCCCTTATTAGATCATAAAGAGAGTGGGCAATGTGGCATATGAGTTGGAGCTACCATTAGAGTTAGAGGGCATTCACCCAGTCTTTCACATTTCAATGCTTAAGAAGTATTTGGGAGATCCAAAATTAGTTGTGTTTATTGAAAGTATTGGAGTGAGAGACAACCTGAGTTATAAGGAAGTTCATATCCAAATCCTTGATCGTCAGGTTTGAAAGTTGAGAACTAAAGAGGTTGCATCTGTCAAAGTGTTGTGGAGGAACCAATTAGTAGAAGAAGCTACTTGGAAGGCTGAGGAGAACATCAAGTCCAAATATCCTCATTTATTCTTACCTACTGACGATGAGAGAGTTTATGGTAATGAATTCCCGCTAAATTCTTAAATTTCCATTCTTTATATCCTTTTCATCTCCATATGATATACGATAGAGTTCTAGAGTTCGAGCGAGGATTGATGTGATTTATTAACTGTTTGATTGTTGTACTTGCTGAGTTTCTCGATGAATTGATTTCATAAGTCGGTTGAGAGTTGATTGATTGTTAGAGTAATAGGGAAATTCATGCCTTGATCCAACTTCGTTGTTTTCTCTTCATTCGAGGATGAATGATCTTAAGGGGGAGATAATGCAACACCCCCCCTGCCCCAATTCTTTCTATCTTATTTGGAGTGGATGTGCAGGAGATGCTGGGAAACAATCTGAAACAAAACTGCAGACAGGTTTACGAGTTATAGAGAGGTTTACAACACCTAGACAATGAAATTCCAGTGATTTGGATTGAACACTCATCTTGTTTACAAGAAGTAGTTTACGATCATAAAAGAAATTATGACTCGTTAGATGAGCTTCCGTACTGAATTCCAATGAATCCAATTTCAGATTTCCTATTTATGAAAGGACATCTATGACCGGTAGAATAGTTTACAACTTGTAGAATGAGGTTTCATGCCAATTTCCAGCAACTCAGATTTTTGGACTTCTAGTATACGACTCATAGATGGGTTCTCATAGACCCTGTCGACAATTTTAGTGAGGGGTATATTTATGCATTTTGTTTTCTATTTAAATAATCCTTGGTCATTTTGGGCATGGATAAGGTCTTAACAAACCCTTGGGAGTATTCATTCTTAATTCTTCACCTTGGATTTTCCTGAGAGAAAGAGGAGAGGAGAAAGAGTTAAGGTTTTCAATTCAAATACAAGGTTCAATTGTTTCTTCAATTCCCAAGTATGTAAGGCTTATCAAAATATGAAATTCCTTTCTTTACATGCCACTTTCATCATCTTGAGCTAATATTTGAAAAAGAGTTGAGATTTGGAAAATTCTCTTACCCTAACTTTAAATCATTGTTTTCATCATGGGTTTTATTATACTACATGAGATAGTTACTACATTGCATGAGTATTGATATGAGGTTTACTGTAAGGATGTAGATTTTCGTATAGCTTTAGTGACACTTGAGATTTGATTTCGGAAAGTTTTAGACCAAGGTAGCACCTTATGAAACATCCAAGATCAATCTAAGTTCACTTTCAAGACTTTAATTCAAGCTCATGTATGTTGCTTAAGGCCATCATGGGTCCCCGACATCAAGCCAAGTTCGAAGGGATTTCCTCTGGCAAAGTTTGACACAAGTATTGATTGAGGGTCAAATTTAAAGGGGCATAACTTTTAGCACAAAAGGAATTGGGTAGCCCATGACCTGCCAAATGAAATCCCTTTGAGTTATCTTTCTAACGCACTTGGTTTCACCTCATTCCGAGGTTGGATGAAGGAGTTATGATTATTTTAGTAAGACTCTCCTGTGCAGTGATGTCACATGGACAGCTTGACGAGCAGTAAGGTGTTTGGTGAGCCGTCCAGACTATTTGGGGCTGAAAAAGGCAATTTTTGGCCTAAGGCATAGGCACGGCCAGCGGCACGGGTCGTGTGGTTTGCCACTGACCGTGTGGCTAGCCATGGAAGTGTACAAGTGAGACAAGGTTGGCATGAGAGGAAGATTTTGGCCTAAGTTTTATGCCACGATCATCTCCATGGGTCGTGGCATGCTTGACGAGCCGTCTGGCCCAGGCGTGGAGGCTTCTGCTCACTTTTTCCCATCAAGTATAATTGGACGAGCCATGTGGTGTTGACGATAACTTTTTCCCAAGTGTTCCAACTCCATTTTTTTGTCTATGTCCCATCTCACGGGCACTCTAAATGACCCATGGAGTGCCACACGATCAGTGAAGCCTTCAATGGGGCAACACTTTACCAATTTTTCCTCTATTTCGCTAATGGAATTTTCGTAAATTTTATTTATTCTAATGATCTTTATGGACTTTTAATGCTATCCTAACCTCCCCAAAAGACTTAAACCCTATTCCAAAGGATCAAAGTCATTACTCTCATATCAATACATTCTTAAGTTTTCTCAACAGCCTCCACCAAGGCCCCAATACAAATCCAAGGAAACGCAAGAACAAGTTTTGGATTCCAAAACCCACTTTCAAGCTTCCATTATTTCCCAACTCAAATTCTAAAGAACTCAAGATCTAAGGTGTGTGGTTTGATCCTTGATTTCTTTCAATCAAGGAGATTCAAAATTATTTTCAAGAAAACCTACATGGATTTTGCTTACTTTAATTTGGAGTTTTGAATATCATGACTCCTAAAATTATATTGATGCATGGGTAGTGTTTATTTGATGATTCTAATGTGATTTAAACCATTATATGAAAATTTACTTTGGATTTATGAAATTACAAGTAGGCATGTCCCTTCTTAAAAGCTTGGTTATGCATGGGTGAACTTATGTTGGATTTAAATATAGATTTAATGATGTATTTATTTTAGTTTCACAATATATTATTGATTTTGGATCTAATCCTAATTACACATGCCTTCTTCATATCATTCATAGCATATGCATTCATGTTCATGAGAATTTATGAAAATTATGTTATAGGTTAAGCCCAATTATGTTTTATGATATGATTTTGATAAAATATTGGACATGACAAGATTGTGATCACATATATGTATATTGAATATGGCTCTTTGAGCATTTTGGGTACTTGCACCATTTTGTATACGAATGTGTTATTCCTATGCATGAGTATGGACTATGAAGCTATGATTTTGGCATTTGAGTCTAAGTATGAGTTCCTATTAATGGTATTTGGATGATGACTTAGCACCGATGGATGGAGGGTTTGCTCTCATTCCTTGAACTATGTGTCTAGCATAGGTTTTCTTTCCGAAATGGGAGTTGTCCCATAAGGAAAGATACTTTTGAAATGGGAGTTGTCCCGTAAGGAGAAGAAATACTTTGATTTGATTTGTGAATTGTGAAAATCGTATCCTAAATGAGAGTTATCCCGTAAGAAAGGTTACTTCATGCAAAATTGGAGTTCTCTCGCTAGGTGAAGTATGGTTTACCCTTGGAAAGTAGGCCACCTCTTTACCAATGAGGGGATTTCATCGGAATTCCAAGTAATAACTCGCTTGGTCTTACTCATGTCGGTTAAGGTCACATCCCCATTATGTATGAGTATCATTTGTATTTGATGCATCATGAACTTCATAGTATCTTGTTATATTACATTCCTTGATATTTAATTCTTTCTATATTATGTGCCCTTATCATCTAACCTTGATATGCAGGTTTTGGTAAGTTACATACATTGCACCTCTTATACTTAGTACATTCAAACGTACTAACACATACTTTTGCCTACATGATCTCACCATGTAGGGACTGGAGATTACTTTCATCCATCGTTTGATGGCTAGATCAGATTTTAAGACTTTGATTGTGGTGCGTCCTATCTTCCAAGGACAAGCCATCATTCCTTTACCTTAACTTATTTTGGTTTATGTTATCTATACTCTGAGGGTGAGCCCAGAACATGTCTTGGCCCCCGTCTTATCTTATGACTAGAGGCATCATTGGACATCTTTTACATTCTCGTCGAATCTATGTGTTTTCTGTTGTATTTGAACCTTATGATCATGGTTATCTTTTGGTTATGTCTATTATGGATTGATTATATATATGTTTTATGTGAAAATGTGGAAGATCCTAAGTCCCGAATTATCCCCATAGTATGAGTCCTATTTTTCCGTCCCTTAGAACTATGTGTTTAATTTTTAATATGCTTTTGAATCGATGATGTGAATTTTGGTACTTTGAGGCATGTTTGGGGACTCTCAGGTTCCCATTCGCTCACTCCTAGGCCCCGAGTCCAGGTAGTGACATTTACACATGTATTTCATATTTGGTAGCATGAACCCTAAATCTCATGATTTTATGAAATTCTATTTATATCATTGAATATTTGAGTTGATGTAAATTGAGCATTTAGAGTTGAGTAATTTGAGTATGATTGAATATGAGGAGCATGTTGCATTGAGTCACATATATTACTACATATGAGTAATTTGCATGCACTACCTGAGAAGTCATGTCAAGTGAGTCTAAATGACTGTTTGAGTCTGAGTTGAATTTGATGATTTGCATTGATTGAATAAGTTGATGAATGATTGAGATGAGATACCCCTAAGGGGTTGAGTTTTGAGTTGATTGATGAGTTGATTAACGAGTCGAGCATATTTTATTCTTGGGAGGAGTATCGAGCACCAAGCGGGGAGCGAGTATACATCTACTTTAATCGACAGAACTACATTGCCAGCGTAGGATAGTCGTTACAGTTCGTTCTGGCGACCCTTATCCCACAAGTGTACATTTATTATTGATCCAAGAGAGTGTTGATCGCCCTTGCAAGTTAAGGGCGGGCGTGGCAACGACGTCGAATTCATTATGCAACACCTAATTAAAGGTGGTGGGATGAGGATGCCTATTAACAGAAACTCCCAAGCAATATTATTTGATCACAATGTTTTAAAATGAGTCTATTCCTACTGAACTTATTTCTTAAAAGCATGATTTACTCTAAACTTGAATAAACTGATTTGAGCATGAGTTGTTGAGTCGAGGTAAGTGAGTTGAGCTTTACTTTTCTTGAGCTATTTTACATGCCAGTATTTCATGTACTGACGTCATTTTATGATGCAGATATAGATTATAAAGGACTTCAACCCGCGCATCGTTGAGGTCCAAATAGGTATACTTCCAGAGTTGGTGACACTCCTTGCCTTTCGGAGGAGCCCTTTTATTTTCTATTTTGATCTAGTAATTTTCTTTCCTTGATTTGGGATGTTCTTGGTCTGTCATGGCACCATCTAGATTTATTGAGTAGAGGCTTCATAGACTTTTAATTAGAGGATTTGATGAGTGTTTTGTATCTAAGTTGGTTTCATTAAAACTATGATACAATTGAGTTATATTTTACTTATATGATGTCTCTCTGCTTGAGTTCTTTCTTCCGTTGTTGAGTACCATATGACGATAAGGACAAGTAGTTCTCTCGAGGGCTAGCAATAGTCTCTGAGTGCTGGTCACGCCAAGGGTACCCTCCAGGGGCGTGACATATTTTTTTAAAGATTTATTTTAAATATATTTAACTATAAAAAATTTATTCATAATACTTACATAAGCATTATTTCAAGAATTTGATAATTATACTCATCTACTCTAAACACTAGTTATATACTTTTAGTTACTCAATATTCCATAAGTTCTTGGGTATGCAAAAAGATCAAGATCCCGAATATTTCACAAATCCATAGAATATTCATAAAGATTAGTGAAGATCAAATAAATTTCAAGGGAGTCCATATCGTCCTACTCGAGAAATACATCACCAACGACCCTCGAATCACGAAAAACTCTTCATGAGATAGAAGAATCAAGAAAGAAATGAAATTGTACCCTTTGAATTTTATAATATTCTTGTTTCTTCAAAAATAAAATTAGATAAGATTAACAATCAATTTTATAATATTCTTGTTTCTTCAAAAATAAAATTAGATAAGATTAACAATCAAATTTCATAAACTACTACGGTTTTCTAAATCTACACTCTAGCTACCAATCAAAAGTTATCGAGCATAATAAGTGAAATTAGTAAATGAAAAATGAATATTTACCTTCTACGATACAGTAAAATAACTAATTATGTAAAATTATCAAGAAAGAGAATGAAGAGAGATTAGAAAATGATGATGATGATAATGACTACTATCTTATTATCTGATTTACTCAAATAATAATGTTGTTCTTTTTTTGGTAAATTAGATAATATTTTCATATTATGTAATATGCATCATTATAAAAAAGTGATGGAGTGTTGCATCTGTTAATAGAGTTTGGGGTAACAAGGGTTATACCATTAGAACTATGGTACTTATTACAATTATCTTATTATGGGTTCATACAATAGCAAATTCCATCGATACATTTAATTGAAGACCAATCAGGACCACATATGACTCCACAATCATCATCAGTTTTGCAAGGAACTAAATCTTGTTTTGGTGAGTAATTGCATATACAATGTCCTTCTAAACAAACAATATGTTCATGTTTGCAATACATGTTAAAACAATCTTTAACACTTTGACATGTGTTGTCTTGTCCCAACACCATACATGAGTTCAAAGGTGAACATATATAAGAAACAATAAAAAGAAAATGTTAAGATCAAAAATTAAATTCATTGAAAAGATATAGAAAATAAACATGTTGAAATTATTGATATCTTGTGCTTTAAGAGGAGCTTTTCAAATTCAAATAAATAGCAAATTAAAAATGAAATATATCTTGGAGGTCAAAATTTATTTTTCATACTCCTATGAAATTCATTTTTAAGAACATATCAATTGAACTAGATTCTTCTTTTTGATCTATCAAAATCCTTCTCAAACTGTACAAGCTTCTTCTAAATGATATAACTTTCAAGATCTAGATGATGATATCTGTATATGTAGATCTTATATAAATCGTAAAATGACCTACACATGGACCAGTTGTCCGAAGAGGAACAAATCCCCTCCATCATTGATTTCAGGGCCCAATCAATAATTTTCTAATTTTGAAGGAATTTCTTTTCCTAAAAAAATATTTTTTTTCAAAATTTTTTTAAAAACATACATGACAAAATTGAAAATAATTTCTAAAAAAATACATTTCTCCCAACAAACACCTCCTTTATGATAAAGAAGAGAGAAAAATGAACAAAACCTAACCTAATAAAATGAACACAACAATAAGAGAGAACAAGATGCTTGATGACTTCTCCATTTTTTCTATAATATTTGAGTGATAGTTTTTCTTTTAATATGTATATGAATGTGCACAAGTCACAACATATGTTCTAGGATAGAACTATATAGATGGTCCAATAACAACTTACCTAGTTGATGCACTTTTCAAAAATGGTAAAATAAATGTAAAGCAAGCAAGAAAGCGAAATTAATCTATTTTCTTTTAAGTTAGTTGGGGATGATGTTAGACCCCGTAATTATTTTAATTAACGATAATTATCCAATTGGGAAATTTTGTTGTGGACGCTGGTTAAGTTAAACTTAAGTATATTTCCGGTATTTGGTTAGAGTATT
>JAOTQR010049381.1:0-49387 GCA_025774065.1 Solanum ossicruentum
TCCAAGTTGGTTTAAATCCCAATTAAGTCCCCAAACTTTTTAATTTAAACCCAATTGAGGACTTTCGACCCCCAACGAAAAATATACACTCCATTTCTAATTAAGCACCACGAATTTACTTAATTTAAATTACGCCATAGTCACCTTAACTTTTCCAATTAAACGATTAACTTAAACGAATAAATTTACGGGGACTAACATCACATTTTTACCAAGAACAAATTATGTGTTAATGTTTTCATGAATAAAATAATTATTTATGATAAAAAGTATATTTTTAAAACAAAAAAAATATGTTATTTTATTTTTAATTGTCTTGTTTAAACAAAAAGAATTTAAAAAATTATTTTAATTGGAAAAGCAATGATAAGTGTCAGAATAAAAATATAATTATTATTTAGCAAGATATAGAATAGAAAAGTAAATAAATATTAAGACAATAATATTAGAATAAATGACTGCTATAATATTTTAAGTAGTCCAAAAATTAATGTTTGAGTCATAATGAACATTGTCCTAAGAAACTATTTGATGATGTGAATATTTTTCCAGGATTAAACAAGTCTTCTCTATATAAATAACGGATATATGAATCAACAAAATTTAATCAAAACTAGGAAGCGATCAAGAAAAAAAAAAGTTAAAGGAAACAGAAAAAGAGAGGTGAGATGAGGAAGAGAAAAGGTGGAAACATATTCTACTTGATCATTTTATAAAGTAAAAAATGAGATATTTATAGTAGAAGGAAAAGGTTAGAACTTGTCATGTAAAAGGATAAGTGTCATCAATGACTCTAATACTTGCCACCTATTCTTTCAGTTACTATATTCTCCAAGAAACACAAAGGCTTCTTAATCACACCTTATTTGCCTTTCTAAATGATTTAAACTAATTCTTTTGAACTAATTAATAAAATTAATTACAATATCCCACATATTTCAAAAGTATTTATAGGAAATAGATTCTAATTTGCTGGATTCGTGTAGACAAAATATAATAGGTTTGGTGTCTTTTGATCAATAAACCTAGCTCGGTCAAATAACTTACAAAATTACTAGTGAAAAAATATAATATTTTCACAAGCCAATAATTCTTATAGTAAGCCAGAGACTTCGCCAATCATATTTTGCCCTCACAAATTTTGATGTTCAATGTGGTATTGTGCCAATAGGCCATGCACGTGCTTGGTTATTTATAAGAGCTCAAGAAACTAGGCCAAGATCTCATAGTAACAACCTCTCTCCACTTCTCGTACAGGTGAATTCATAAAGTGTATATTGCAATAAATACACCATCTTTAATTAAGGACTATGAATCAATTAAGAGTTAACAACTTATCCCTTATGATTGGTAGCAGTTCAAGCACTTTCAATTAGTGCGCTGTATTAATATTGACTTGTTATCACCCTTATTAACTTACTTCGTGGATCTACAACAGCATAAATTGGGTTTCCATCTCTATTGACAATAACATTGGCCTTAAACTCATCTCTATTGAAGTTTGAAGAATTAATTTTCTTCCCATGAGTTAAGTTAATGAATCAACTAAATTCAATTCCAACTTTACATAATTAATAAAAATTATTCCATCTCTCACTAGTTATTGGACGAGATCATGCAGTAATTTTGAATTAATGTGTTTTCTTTTACAACTCTAACATCTATTCTTTACAACGACAATCGCGGCTTGACAATCACAGTGTATAGATACAAGAGGCAATACATCATTTATCAAAGGGATATTTGCTAAGAAATTTCTTGGCCGTTCAACTTCAAAACCAGTTAGCTCTAGAGCAATAAAGTCTTATTCTGTGGTCAATCTAGCAGTGGTTTTTTTCTTAGTTGATTTTCATCATATTGCACCACCACCTAAGGTGAACACATATCCAATAGTAGATTTTTTCTGATCTAAATTAGAGATCTTATTTGTATCACAATACCTTTCGAGTGTAGAAGAAATTTCACTATACGTGATACCATAACTCATGGTTCCTCTTAAATATTCCATTGGTCTCAAGGAGTGCAGACCAGTTGATTTTATTGGGATTATGAGTATATGTGCTAAATCTACACTTAATAGAGGTTATATCAGGCCTAGTAAAATTTGTCAAATACTTCAAGCTCCTAATAATCTGTAACACCTCTCACGTGACTCAAAATGTCCTTATGGTGTATTTATTAAATTTCAAAATTTTAGTATATTGTTTGGTAAATCTGCATTCATATTCACTTTCAAGAAGAAAAATTATATAGGAAAAGGGTCTCCCTTAATTTTTAGATTAACCGTAGCCAAAAATGATTTTTCGGTTGATTTTACATTAATAAGAAAAGTATACGACCCCTTTGCGTCACAGAGAGATTTCTAGATGGTATAAAAGTGACTTAGACTCATTTCTATGCCAAAACAGTGAAAAAATTAAACTTCATGCAAAAATAAACTACGGTGAAACAAGTCCTCATTGCGGTCCCGTTCATCCATAGACAAAATTTTTTGAAATTTTTCAGATTTGAGTAAGGTAAATTTGGACATATCCCAACACCTTTATAGATGAGAACCTTCGAATATTCAGTCACTTTTAGCCCTAAATCTCCCTTAAACTCTCACCAAATGCTCTCAAAACCTCCCCAAAACCTCTAATTCAAGTTCATCCAATTCTAAGGGTTTCAATTTCCTCCATTGAAGGTTAAGGCTCAAGGTGATTCCTTAATTCTTTTCAAGTCTTCTTCATCACTTTTATTGCTTCAATGTATATGGGTTTATCGTCCATGGTTTCTTTCACCCATGGAGTGATACACCCGAATTTACACCCCAAAAGGAATAGTAAAGCGGCCGTTGATCAAATATAGAACTCAACAAGAGTTGAGGTTGATCCCACAGGGAATGCATGAGAATGAATCTATCAGCACCCTTTTTCAGATGTAATATCTATTCCCAAACTAAAAATACAAAAAATAAATGGGGAGGGGGGTTGGTTTTTGTGAACTAAATTATTAAAGTAACGAAAGAGTACAAAGACTACTAGATTTCAAACGATTAGTGCGAAGCTAGGATTCTGTTCGCCATGACGTCTAATACGATAGCCGAATCTATATGATAAAGCCATTCATGATTACATATACAAGATCAAACAAGTTATGCAACACCTAATTCACCTTTTGGTCCTTCTTAGATGCATTTCATTCATAACATTCCAGTCTCAGAATGTATACTTTTTAACCCTTGTTATAGACCCCAGAATACTCTCGCCTTCCTATCTCAAGTACTTAGACTAGGTTAAAATTTTCAAATTTTTGTCGTAGAACTCTTTTCCTAATCACTACATTCCTTTTGGGAATGTAACTAATACAGGCTTACCCTAATGAGTCTACTCATTAAGAAAGAAGTTAAAGTGAAGAATGCTACGATATATATATGATAATCAATCCCGAGATTCATCCCAAATTCGTTTATCTTATTGATTTGTCATTGTTCCCACAACTCTAATTGTGAGTTTAGCCTAACATATTCAAAAACGATAGCCCACAACAATATAAAAATTCATGGTAAAGAACTTACCACTGAAGAATTAATAAATCCACGGATTATAATCTTAGGCAAGATAATTGAAATCCAAGAGTTCAATAAAAACAGATGCAAAATAGTGTTTTCCTCATGCTCTCTGTCTCCAGCAGTCCAAGACTCTGTAAAAATGAAATAATATATATATATATATATATATATATATATATATACAAGTAAAACCTAATCAAACTTAAAATAGAAAAAATAACATCGACGTGGATACAGACCACTACACGGCCCATGAGACACTAGACGGACTGTGAACCGGTCCGTGAGTCAACACTTGTCTTTAATTTGTCTTCACTATGCATCACAACCTCACGTGTAGGGATACAACTCGTGTGTCACAGCCACACGTGTAGGGACATGGTGAGTTCACGATCTGTGAAATAGCCCGTGACCCTTGCCTTCATACATTTCTATGCTATCCACTTGGCTTCTCAATGTCACAACTCACGTCATGGTCCATGGTTGGTTACACGGCACATGAGGGGCCACGTCTGTAAAAAACCCCCAAAAAGTGCTCAAAAATGTGCCTCGAAAGTGCCTGAAATAATAATTCTCATATAACTCAAAATCCAGGCATGATATAAAAAATCTGACTCATATTCATGATCAGGGGCAAAATTGAGTGAGAAATGGGTCTAATCTAGAATTTAGAGCAACCAAATCAGAATTTCAATTTTCTGAAAATCCCTTATCTCAAATCAATCCGCATCCCTGGCGCAACACGGCCAGGGCATGGACCAGTGTAAAAATTGCCTCTGTAATAGGTCTGTATCGCAGACCAGATGAAGACCTTAGTGAGATTGCATGGGTGGCCCTTGTCTATCATATTGAATCGTGGTGCTCAATTCACTTCACACTTTTGGAGGTCCTTCCAAAGAGGTCTTGGAACCAAGCTAAAGCTTAGTATGACCTTTCACCCTTAAACGGATGGCCAAGCCGAAAGAACTATCCAAACACTTGAGCATATGCTTAGAGCTTGTATTTTGGAGTTTAAAGGTAGTTGCAATGATCATCTTCCATTGATTGAGTTTTCTTACAACAACAGCTATCATTCTAGCATTGGTATGGCTCCTTTTGAGGCCTTCTATGGTAGGCATTGTAGATCACCGGTTGGATGGTGTGAAGTTGGAGAATGTTTTTTTGGGTTTGGATCTGGTTATGGATTCTATGGAGAAGGTGAGGTTGATTAGAAAAAGGTTGCAAATAGGCCAAAGTCGTCAAAAGTCCTGTGCCGTTGTGAGGAGAAGAGAGCTTGAGTTTATAATTGATGATTGGGTCTATTTGAAGGTTTCACTCATGAAAGGTGTGGTTCATTTTGCTAAAAAAGGGAAATTGAGTACAAGATTTGTGCATACTTATAGGGTGATGAGGAGGATCTGTAAGGTGGCCTATGAGTTAGAGTTGCCTAGTGAAATGGATTTGGTTCATCCGGTGTTTTATGTATCCATGTTGAGGAAATGTGTGGGTGATCTGAATGCCATTGTTCCATTGGATGTTGTGGGGGTAGTTGAAGACAACATGACATATGAAGAGGTTCTAGTAGAGATATTGGATAGACATGTGAAGAGATTGAAAAACAAGGATGTGACTTCTGTTAAGGTCCTTTGGAGGAATCAACAAGTCAAAAGTGCTACATGAGAGTCTGAAGCGGACAGGTAAGAACAATATTCCTATATCTTCCATTCTACTCAAGCTTAAGGTACTAACTCTAAGTCCCCTATGTGATTTCAAGTCTTATACTTTAGTCCCTATGTCATTTGAATGCATTCATACTTGTATTAACAAGTTCATGATGATTTTAACACTTATATTGAGATTTTGAAAAAAGCTTTTTAAGTATATTGTTGTATTCTTGTTGGCACTGATTTCTTCGTGATTACTATTCTCATATAAGTTTCTTTGATATTCGGGGAAGAATATTCCGAAGGGAGATATTGAAACGACCCCAAAAAGTGCCCAAAAATGTAACTCGAAAGTGCCCAGAATTTCCATATATTTCAAAATTCGTGTGTGATATCCAAAATCCGACTTTATATTCATGATCAGGGGAAAAATTGAGTGGGATATGATTTAACCCCAATTTTAGAGCAACCGAATCGCAATTTCAATTTTCTAAAAATCCCTTATCATGAATCGATCCGCGACGGACTAGTGTATAAATTGCCTCCGCAATAGGTCGGCGTTGAGTACTAGACGCGGACGTGTGTATTTTGTTGCCAGTGATTTTATCTCGGTCTAAGGCTTTTGGGTCTTTGGCCTAAGTCCTCCCATGCATGAAAATATATATACTTAGCCATATTTTACCTTTATATCATACAAGACATTCTCCAATACTGTCTCAAACACTTAGAAAGATATTTCACCAAAATTTCAAGTCCCAAAACTCATCTAGATCTTAAGAATTTCATTCAAGCTTCAACTCACCATTTCCAATCATCATCAAGGATTCTCCAAAGTCAAGGCATGTGGGTTTCAACCATTGGGTCCTTTCACCCATGGTTCCCAAGCTTTCATTTTATCTAAATCACATGTTTATAAGTTGATTTACTTATAGGTCTTACTCAATATGAATTCGACTACGAACTATATTGGGGTTTTGTAAAAGTGTGACTGTTTAAGCATGTTTTGAGCTATGAATCTTAGATCTATCTTGAGATTTGATGAAGGGGTTTGATGTATGTTTCATGATGGTATTACCAAGTGTTGGTGGATGATTTTACTTTAAGTTTTCTTGCATGATTTCACTATTGAATTGCATGGTTTTGCACTAGTATTGCACATCCACCAAGTGTTTGATAAAATATCCGGTTAATGTATCTTGAGTTGTTGAAGGCCTAATGTTTGACATATGAGTTAAATGGCTTTATGATGATGAAAGGATGTTATATATATGTTGATTTCATGAGAAGTATCTATTTTATTGTGAGTTGACCATAGCCAATTAAGGGGTATGCCTCAATCACCTTGGATGAGGGTGGTTAGCCATTAACCAATTAAGGGGTTTGAACCACTATCACCTTGGATGGGGGTGATAAGCCATCAACCAATTAAGGGGTTGGTACCTCAATCATCTCAAATAGGGGTGGTAAGCCATCAACCACTTGAGGGGTTGATACCTCAATCACTTTGGATGGGTGTGGTAAGCCGTCAACCAATTGATGGGTTGGTACCTCAATCACTTCCGGCGGAGGGTGATCATGTCCGTCAACCAATTGAGGGGTTGGTACCTCAATCACTACTAAGGGGTGGTCTACCTTAGATTCCAAGTACTAAGTTTCTTGGACTATGATGATGGTCTATTTCTACATATGTAATATGATTTATGTATAAGCATGTTTACTCCAAGTATCATTCATGCATGCCATATTGTTATATGTTCATCTATTGCCTAATCATGCATTTTTACTATGTTGCCTATTATTGTTGTATTGCATCCTATATACTTAGTACATTCAAAATGTACTAATGCATATTCTATTCCTACATGATGTTACCATGTAGGAACCAGAGCCCCAATTAATCATCCTCCTCCTCCACGTGGCTAGTGCGATATCTGTCAAACTAAGTTGGTGAGTCCTCAACTTCGAAGACATACTTCTCTTGACCTATGCTATGTATAGACTCTCTTTTCTTTATTATATGCTTTGACTACGAGGGTGAGTCCAGTTACTTGTCTTGGCCCCCGCTAAGTTCTATGTTTTGAGTTTGTCACGATCCAAGCCTAGGGCATAGACATGACACGGTGCAAAGGGAACCCAAAGGGACCTCGATCAAGTCTCTTAGCACATCACTAAATATCTTTGGTCATGGAAGTAATAAAATAGCATCAAAGAGGAGAGATAGGGATAATCGGGCTTAAGGTACATCTTTCATATCGTAAACAATAAGAGAGAGTCAATAATCATACATTACACATGACATGTCCAATAACACCTCTAGAACATGGATAAGAGCAGGGGCAAAGACAAGTAATCAGACTCACCCTTATAGTTGAAACGACCCCAAAAAGTACCTAAAAAGTGTGTTGGAAGTGCTCGAAATATTGTTTTTGATATATCTAAAAGTTCATTGGTTATTTCGAAAATTTGACTTCATATTCTTGTTCAGTAGGTCCAAATTAGGGTGATAAGGGTCTAACCTTGAATTTAAAGCAAAGGAATTGAATTATAAAATTTCACTTTGTGCGATTTCCAGAGAGCCTCCGTGTCCTCTCCACGATGCGGAGACATGCATTTTTTGCACAATTTTTTCTAGTCCATCCAGATTTTTCAATGTGTTGGGCCTAAGTTTTCCCAAATGTGTTTTTACCTATACCTAGCCAAATTTCACCTCATATCCCAAAAACATTTCCCAACACTCACTAAAACACAGCCATATTTTCACTTCCAAATTCAAGACCCAAAACCCTTATCCAAAGCTAAGGATTCTCTTCAAGCTTCAAGCCTCCATTTTCAAGCTTCATCAAGGACTTCCCCAAAGCTAAGGTATGTAGTGTTGAACTATTGGGTCCTTCTACCCATGGTGCCTAAACCCTCTTTTGCTTAACAACGCAAGATTTAAAGTTGATTTTTCATGTGGGTCTTGTGTATTGAGAAATTTTACAGCACAGTGATTTTAGTTAATGAATGTTTGTTTTAGCATGTCTTGAGCTTCAAATCTTGGATCTAATGTTGGATTTGATGAGGGGTTTTGATGTGAATGTCTAGGGGGTGTTGCAAGGTATTGATTGATGGTTTTACTACAGACTTTCTTACATGGTTTCATCTCTAAATTGCAAGGTCTTTTACCCCCATTACATACCCCAAGTGTTTGTAAAATGTCGGCTAGGATTTCTTATAGAATTGAAGGTCCCAAGCTTGAGATGTGATATGAATGAATATATGAGATGAATGACTATATGATGATTAATTCTATATAAAGTGTTGCATTAGACAATACTCAACCGAGGACTCATCAACCATGTGAGGGGTTTGTAGTTCACCACCTGGGGATGATTGGGGTATGACTATCATCAATCGAGTTGGGGGTTTCTACTCATCAACAATGTGAAGGGTTTGTACTTCACAACCTAGGATGATGGGATGCGACCATCAACCATGTGAGGGGTTTATACAACACCACCTAGGATGATGGGGTGTAACCATCATCGACCAACCAAGGTTCGAAAGCTAGCTTGGTCTATTCTACATATATGATATCCTATATAAGCATGAATTTCTTAAGCATGTTTTACTTATGCATTGATCATACATGTCATCTTGCTATATTATGCCTATTGCCTATTGATATGCATATTGATCGTGAAGTCTATCTCTTGTTGCATTGCAACCCACATACTTGGTAAATTTGAACGTACTAACACATACTCTTGCCTATATGATATCACCATGTAGAGATCGGTGCCCAAGTTGATCATCTTCCTCCTCCACGTGGCTAGACAGTGCTATTCTAAGCTTGTTGGTGAGTCCTCCATTTCGGGGACTTTGGTTTATATTTTCCTCTTATCTATGTACTGAGACACTATTTTATGTTCTATTTGACTATGAGGGTGAGCCCGGTTACTTTGTCTTGGCCCCCACTCTATCTATTTATTTAGAGATGTTTGTTGGACAAGTTATGTATCAATGATATAAGTTATGATTCCATGTCTCTTGATGTTGATGTGTTGCAAAGCTTTCCCTTAGGCCCAATGGCCCATTCTATACTTTATGTCTTTTATATCCTTCTGCGACCAAGGATGTGTAATGACAAGTTAAAAGGTTTGTTTGGGTTCCTTCGGGTTCTTCATTCTCTGTGTCACGTCTAGGCCCTAGGCTTGAGTCATGACAATAATCAACATTTACATAAATGAAAGATAGTATAGAACATAGCAAGAGATCATAAGCAATGTCCCCGAAATAGAGGACTCACCAACAAGCTTGAATGAATTCGTACTAGCCACCTGGATGCAGATGCTCAAGCGGTACACTGGTTCCTACATGGTAATATCATGTAGGCATAGAGAATGCATTAGTACATTGAAATGTACTAAGTATGTAGGATGCATTGTAACAAGAGATAGACAATATAATCAAAATGCATAATTATAGCAAGAGATTGTATCTTAGTAACATAGCATGCATGAACAATGCTTGATGTAAAACATACTTGAAAATAATCATACTTCCATAACTTGTTTAACATAATAAGAAGACATACTTAGATCATCCAAATACCTTGTACTAAAGGGTGAGGAATATAACATGAGTCATAACCCCTACTAGTAGGTAATGGTAGTACATGAAATAATGAATAGCACATGAGGTAGAAGGTAGCATAAGTCATAATCCCTACATGTGAGTATGAGATAATACATAGCCTTACATTGCATATGAGGGTGACGCATACCACATAGTTGAAAACCCCTTCATATGAGTACATCGCATAAACTCAAATTATACACGAGGGTTAAGGAGTACAACATAGTTCATAACCCCTATATACAGAAATGATTAGGTGAATAGCACATGAGGGTAGAAGGTAGCATAAGTAATAACCCCTACATGTGTGTGCCTTGCATAACCTCAAACCATACACGAGGGTAAGGAGCACAACATAGTTCGTAACCCCTTAATGTAGGTATAAGTAAGGAAGAAACATTGATTCATACATGAGGGTAACGTGTACAGCATAGTTTATAACCCCTACATGTAGAAATTTCCTTTGTACTAGAGGGTAAAGCATATAACATAGCTCATAACCCCTTCTAGTAGGATTCACAACTTACAAGAGCATAAACCTTAGCATAAGGACTCATTAACTCATCAACGATTGCCAAAAACATAACAACATGAGAGCCTAACAATTCACTTGCCATAACATAGGTTCTTTACATGTTTTAAACACACATAGATGCATTTCTTTCATCAGAATACAGTCATTCAAATCATAAGACATGTATTGGACCATCAATTCCTCAAGAACCCTAAATCGGACATTTTATCAAACACTTGTCTGGTGTGTAATGCTAGTATGAAACCATGCAATTCAAGAGTGAAAACATTCAAGTAATCCAATGTAAAACCATCAATCGCTGCATGGTAACATCCTCAAGCAACATACATCAAAACCCATAGTCAAATCTTACTATAGATCTTAGATCCATAGCTCAAAACATGCTAAAATAATCACAATTTCATAAACCCCAACATAGTATGTACTGAATTTCATAATAAATAAGACTCATAAGTAAGTCAACTTTAAATCATGCAATTTTAGGTAATATGAAGCTTGGGCATCATGGATGAAAGGAACCCATAAAAGAAACCAACATACATTAGCTTTAGAGAATAACTTGATGAAGATTGGAGATGGGGACTTAAAGCTTGAATGAGAACCTTGAGATCCGGATGAGTTTTGTGACTTGATTTCGGAGTTAAATATTTGGCTAAGTGTTTAAATGAGTATTGGGGAATATCTAGAATGATATGAGGGTGAAAAATGACTAAGTATAGGTATTTTCATGTATGGGAACACTTAGGCCAATGAATCAAAAGTCTTGGACCAAACTTAGAAAACTGGCACAAAAATGTGCACTGGAGCGTCACGCCAGCAATGCACAAACCCCTCTAGAAATTAACACTTTGAAATTAGAAATTGTGAATCGTCCGCTCTAAAATCAAGGTTAGACCCCTTTTTTCTATCAATTTGAGCCCCTGAACAAGAATATGAAGTCGGATTTTTGATATCACGCACGGATTATGAGACATATGGAAATAACAATTTTGGGAACTTCCGAGGCATTTTTTCGGGCACTTTCGAGGCATATTTTTGGGCACTTTTTTAGGTCATTACAATATCTCCCCCTTGGGAACATTCGTCCCCGAATGACAAAGAGATGTATATGTGAAGAGTAATCATGAGCAACTCAGACCCAACAAGAATGCAACGATACATTTGAAACACAATTTTCAAAATATCAACATAAGTGTCAAAAATCATCATGAACTTGTTAACATAAACATGGATGCATGCAAATGACATAGGGCCTGAAACATAAGGCCTGTAATCATGAAAGGACTCGACATGTCATCATACACTTGAATAGATGAAAGAGATACAAATATTATATCTACATGCCCACTTCCCGAGAGACACTTTCGACTAGATGAACCTTCCAAAAAGCCCTAACGAACACCACATCCTTATCAATCAAATTAAAACACACACACAAGCCACTTAGTATCGAAAGTCACCATCGCCCCCTTAGGAGAAGACCTCCCCTCTATAATCCCTCACCAAGACCTCCAACTCTATCAAGACGGAAATCAAAACCTTACTTAACTAGACCCCTTCAACCATAGAAGATTAGGAACTATCATAGCCACTACACCACCATTCTCAACCTCGTCCAACCTAGTCAACCGGTGAACTCCTCCAACCAACTTCTTGCCACACAAAGGTCTCCACTTTCCATAATTAACAAGAAACCTCACCTCCTCCAAATTCACAACATCACCCTCACATGATTCACAAGATCTTCCTCACTTACGAAAGCAATCAACATATTATCGTGAAGGACCACCACAAACGTAACAACGTAGGGATTAAACACCATATTCATGAGACCTATAGACATGACTAGTGCACAAGTCAAACCAAAAGACACAACCCTAAATTTAAGATATCAGAAAGGACATCAAGGACTCATTTATCACTAGAAACAATTCAATAGAAATAACTTAGGTTCAACACACCTAACTCTTACAAAATGATAATTGCAATCTCTTAGAGATCAATTGCACCTTAAGACATGAACTGGACTTACCCCTTCACTTCCACTCAAAGGCAGCTTACTAAGGAATTGGAATCTAACTCTATGGGCGCTACCACCCAAAGACGAGTTATTTTGGAATTGGAATCTAACTCTATGGACCGTACCATCAATGGAGACACAACATGCATGCAATTAATCCATCCCAAGTATAATCATCAAAATCAACCATATTAATCAAACAAAACCATAAGTAAAGGCCTAGATGAAACATGACCACGAAATAATTTCTAGAGACCTTTCTAAAAACAATGGACTCACTAATGATAGACACCAAAAGTCCATATAACCATCCGGAACACACATGAAGCCCACTAGCAACAAAAGGAAACTTTAATATACTAGTAGCCACGCAAGGTACCACATCCATCCCTTGCCTCCTTTGAAGAGCATAGAAATAATTACATCTTGGAGCACCTCCTTGATCAATATACCCACCTTGGGCCTCTTGATTCTCATAAGGGCAATCAATAAGCTTGTGACTTTCTTTCCCACACCTGTAACACTCCCTTGAATTCTTTAAGCATTTGCTATGATGATGCCTTTCACATTTTGAGCAGTTTAGAAAACTCATTCCACCATCGCCTCCTTGGAACCATGGTCTATCCATTCCTTCCATAGCAAGCCTCTTGTTTGGAACATTAGAAGACCTTTGGCATTGAAACTCGAAACCTTATTGGAACCGACCATCCTCAAACCGAGCCCTCTTGGACTCTCTACTCCTCCTCTTGCTAAGTTTATCACCCTTAAATTGTTCAACATAAATCATGAAATGGGACAAATCCATATTATTAATCAACATAGCGGACCGACATTCTTCACTCACCAAATCAGAGACACTCATCATGAACTTGTTCATTCTAGCCCTTGGGTCGGCAACTAAGTAAGAAGCATACTTAGAAAGATGGTTGAAATTGAGGGCATTCTCCCTCACACTCATTGATCCTTTCTTCAAATTCATAAGCACCACCATCTTGGCCTCCCTAAGCTCAAAAGGGAAGAATCGATTAGGAAAAGCCGCCTTGAACTCCTCCAATAGAACCACATTATTGTTTCCCTTCTCCTCCTTCCATTGAGTAAACCATGTTTGTACTACCCCCTTGAGTATGTAAGCCGCCAACTCTTCCTTATCCTCCAATCTAACACCCATGATAACCAATACCTTATAAATCAATTCAATAAACTCTTGTGGGTCCTCATCCACCTTTGACCCATAAAACTCCGGTGGGTTCATCCTAATGAAGTGTCTCACCCAAGATGCTAGTGTAGGAGCATGAGGGGCTTGGGCCCCTTGATCAAATTGATAGGCCATAGCTTGAACAAGCAAGGTGATAGCATCCCAGAGCTCACCATGAGTCAGTTGTCTCCCGGGAGCAGGGGCTCTTCTTCCTCTTGGTGTTAGGCATGATCAACTAGCATGGCAAAGAAAAATTATTGCAAGGGGGGGGGGGGAGGACTTACTTCAACTTTATAGTACGATTTAGAACATCAAGAAATGAAACATCTCCTAAAATATCTCAAAGCCTCCTACTCATAGTTGTGGTTCACAACACAACGATGAATAAGACACTAATCAACCCTGTGTGTTGGACTCCGAAAATCTAATAACCTAGTGCTCTGATACCAAGTTTTTCACAACCTAAGCCAACGACCTAGGCGTGACACAGCACAAGAGGAATCCCAAAGGACCCCGAGCAAGCCTCTTAGTACATCATTACACATCCTGGTCGCAAAAGCAATAAAATAGCATCAAAAAGTAGAGATAGGGATAACCAGGGCTAAGGGACATCTTTCATATCATAAATAATAAGTGAGAGTCAATAATCCTAACATTACACATGACATGTGTAACAATACCTCTAATACATAGATAAGAGCGGGGGACAAGAAAAGCAATCGGGCTCACCCTCATAGTCCACATTTACATAAAAGAAAGGTAGTTTTGAACATAATAAGAGATCATAAGCACTGTTACCGAAATGGAGGACTCACTAACAAGCTTGAGTGAATTCATACTAGCCACGTGGATAGAGATGCTCAAGCGGGGCATCGATTCCTACATGGTAATATCATGTAGGCATAGAGTATGTGTAAGTATGTTAGAATGTACTAAGTATATAGGATGCAATACAACAAGAGATATGTAATATAATCAAAATGCATAACCATAGCAAGAGATAGTATCTTAGCAATATGGCATCTATGAATAATGTTTGATGTAAAACATACTTGAAAATAATCATACTTGAATAACTTGTTTAACGTAATATGGAGACATACTTAGGTCATCCAAATACCTTGTACTAGATGGTGAGGAATATTGCATGATTCATAACCCCTACTAGTAGGTACTGGTAGTACATGAAATAATGAATAGCACATGAGGGTAGAAGGTAGCATAGGTCATAACCCCTACATGTGTGTATGAGATAATACATAGACTTAAAATGCATATGAGGATGAGGCATACCACATAGTTCATAACCCCTTCATATATGTACATCACATAATCTTAAATCGTACACGACAGTAAGAAGTACAACATAGTTCATCACCCCTACATGTAGAAATGAGTAAGTGAATAGCACACGAGGGTAGAAGGTAGCATAAATCATAACCCCTGTATATGCTTAGCTTGCATAACCTCAAACCATACATGAGGGTAAAGAGCACAACATAGCTCCTAACCCCTTCATGTAGGTATGAGTAACTGAGTAGCATGATTCGTACATGAGGGTAAAGTGTACAACATAGTTCATAACTGCTACATGTAGAAATTGGCCTTGTACTAGAGGGTAAAGCATATAACATAGTTCACAAACCCTTCTAGTAGGCTTCAAAATTTACATGATCATAAACCTTAGCATAAGGACTTATTAACTCATCAATTATTCCCAAGAACATAATAACATGAGAGCCCGACACTTCACTTGCAATCTCGTAGGTGGTTTACATGTTTCAAACACACATATATACATTTCTTTCATCATCATATAGTTATTCAACTCATAAGACATGCATCGGACCATCAATTCCTCAAGAACCCTAAACTTGACATCTTATCAAACACTTGGTAGGTGTGTAATGCTAGTATAAAATCATGCAACTCAAGAGTAAAAACATGCAAGTAATCCAATGTAAAACCATCAATCAATACTTAGTAACACCCTCAAGCATCACATATCAAAACCCTTCATCAAACCTCATAATAGATCTTAGGTCCCTAGTTTAAAACATGCTAAAACAATCACAATTTCATAAACCCTAACATAGTGCGCAATGAATTTCATAACAAATAAGACCCATAAGTTAATCAACTTTAAATTATGCAATATTAGGTAAAATGAAGCTAGGGCATCGTGGGTGAAAAGAACCCATGAAAGAAACCCACATACCTTAGCTTTGCAGAATAACTAGATGAAGATTGGAGATGGGGCCTTGAATCTTGAATGAGAACCTTGAGATCCGAATGAGTTTTGAGACTTGAATTTGGGAGTGAAATGTTTAGCTATATCTTTGAATGAGTATTAGGGAATGTTTAGAATGATATGAGGGTGAAAAATGGCTAAGTATAGGTATTTTCACATATGGAAATACTTAGGCCCAAGACTCCAAAGTCTTGGACCGAACTTGGAAAACTGGCACAAAAATGTGCACTGGCACGTCACGCCAGCAACGTGCAAACCCCTCTTGAAATTGACACTTTGAAATTTGAAATTATGAATTGTTCGCTCTAAAATTGGTATTAGACCATTTTCCCACTCAATTTGATCCCTTGAACAAGAATATGAAGTCAAATTTTCAATATCACACACATATTTTGAGATATATGGAAATTTTGATCCGGGCACTTCTAAGGCACATTTTTGGGCACTTTTTGGGGTCGTTATAGAGGTATTGTTGGACAAGATATATAATGATACTATGATCCTTGTCTCTCTTTGACTCTATGATGCTTTATGATATGAAAAATGTCCCTTAGCCCCATGTTCCCTTTTTACTATCTCTTATTGTTGTTTTATTGCTTCTGCGATCAAGGATGTGTAATGATATGTTAAGAGGCTTGCTTGGGGTTCCCCATTCTTTGTGTCATGTCTAGGCCCTAGGCTTGGGTCATGACAAACTTTGTATCAAAGCACTAGGTTGTTAATAGTCCTTGACATCCAACACACCGCGTCAATTAGAGTCTTATTCATAGTTGTGTTGTGAACTGAACTACGAGTAAGACGCAATGAGATGATTTAGGAAATGTTTCCCTTCTTCTTACTCTACGTCATGCAATAGAAGTTAAGTAAAGCTTTTGCCACCTAACGATTGTCCTTTGGTATGCTAGATCATGTCTAACACAAGAGGAAGAAGAGCCCGCAGACCCGAGGAACAACTGGCTCATGGTGAGCTTCGGGATACACTCACTTTGCTAGCTCAAGTTGTAGATAATCAAGTCAACCAAGGGGCCCAAGCCCCTTATGCTCCTTCTTTGGCATCTCGGGTGAGGGACTTCATAAGGATGAATCCATCGGAGTTCTATAGGTCTAAGGTGGATGAGGGCCCTCAAGAATTTATTGATGAGGTATACAAAGTGTTGGCTATCATGGGTGTGAGGTCAGAGGAAAAGGAGGACTTGCAGGCTTACCAACTCAAAGGGGTGGCTCAAATATGGTACACTCAATGGAAAGAGGAGAAAGGGAACAACAATGTGTTCTGTGGGAGGAGTTTAAGGCAGCTTTCCTCAACTGGTTCTTTTCTCTTAAGCTTAGAGAGGCCAAAATGATGGAGTTCATGAATTTGAAGTAAGGCAGCATGAGTGTGAGGGAGTATGCCCTCAAGTTCAACCAACTCTCAAAATATGCTCCACACTTGGTTTTCGATCCAAGGTTTAGAATGAACAAGTTTGTGATGGGTGTATCCCAATTGGTGAGTGAGGAGTGCTGGTCCGCTATGTTGATCAGTGACATGGATTGTCCTTCTTGATGACATATGCTGAACAAATGGAGGGGAAGAAATCGAGGAATAGAAGGAGTCATGAGGATAATAAGTCCTATTTTTATGGTAAGTTCTAAAGTTACAAGGGTGGCCGATTTCACCAAGGCCAAGGGTCTTCTCATGCTCCTAGTGGGAGGTTTGCCAATGACTACCCAAGGCCCCAAGAGGGTGGTGGTGTGATGCCTAGACTCGTGTGTCCAAAGTATGGTAGGGACCATTGTGGCCCATGTTTAAGGGATACTTATGTTTGTTTTAGTTGTAGGGAAGTAGGCCATAAGATGATTGATTATCCATGAAATTGCAACAAGGGTAAGGATGTTCGGCCTTAAGGCCAGGGTGCTAATGAGATTCCTTTGGGTAGAGTAGGCCAACAAGGTGGTGCCCCAAGGTACAATTGGTTTTATGCTCTCCATGGGACGCAAGGGATTGATGAGGTGCCCGATGTCGTCACTAGTAGTTTAAAAGTCTTTGATTTTGATATGTATGCATTGACAAACCAAGGTGCTACTCTTTCTTTTGTTACTCCTCTTATTGCCAAAAGGTTCAATGTTGATCCCAAATTGTTGTATGTGTCTTATAAGATGGTTACTGCAATTGCTGCATCTACTATTTCTAGAAAGGTCTAAAGAAATTGTCCCATTTGCATTTTGCATAAAATGTTGCCTTGTGATCTTGTTGAGTAGGATATGGCTAATTTTGATGTCTTTCTTGGGATGAATTGGTTGCATGATATTATGCCTCTATTGATTGTAGAACCCGTAAGGTCAAATTCCAATTCCAAAAATGAACCCGTCCTTGAGTGGGAAAGTCAAGATGTGGTGGTCAAGGGTAGGTTTATCTGTTGCATTAAAGCCCAAAAGTTAATCACTAAGGGGTGTCTCTATCATCTTGTATGGGTTAGGGATGTTGAGTCCAAAGTCCTTCCTATAGAGTCGATTCCGATGGTAAGTGAGTTCCTTGGTGTCTTTCCAAGTTATCTTCCCTGTGTTCCTCCCAAAAGGGAAATAGACTTTCGTATAGACCTCCTTCCCGATACTTAACCCATTTCTATTTCCCCTTACCGTATGGCCCTGACGGAGTTAAAGGAGTTGAAGCAGCAATTGAGGGACTAATTGTAGAAGGGTTTTACTAGGCCTAGCCAATTAGCTTTGGGTGCACCAGTGTTGTTTGTGAAGAGGAAGGATGGGTCTCTTAGAGTGGTTATTGGCAACCGATAACTTAATAGGGTCACCATAAAAAATAAGTATCCTCTACCAAGGATTGATGATTTGTTTGACCAACTTCAAGGGGCTAGTAACTTTTCTAAGATTGATCTTGGCTCTGGGTATGATCAAATAAAGGTGAGGGAGTGTGACATACCCAAGAAGTCCTTCCAAGCTAGGTATGGGCATTATGAATTTGTGGTTATGTCTTTTGGGTTGACCAATGCACTAGCTATCTTCATGGATCTTATGAATAAGCTCTTTAAAACCTACCTTGATTTGTTTGTGGTGGTTTTCATTGATAATAATTTGATCTATTCTCATAGTGAGGAGGAGCCTGTGGCTCGTTTGAGGGTAGTGCTACAATGATTGAGGGAAGAAAAGTTGTATGCCAAATATGAGAAATGTAAATTTTGGTTGAAGTAGGTTGTCTTCCTAGGTCAGGTGGTGTTATGGGATGGTATTAAGGTGGATCCTAAGAAGACGAATGTAATTAGAAATTAACCTAGACCATTGACCCCATCAGACATTAGAAGCTTCTTGTGCTTAGCAGGTTACTACCGGAGGTTTGTGAATGGGTTCTCTTCTATTGCTTATCCCATAATTAAGTTGACTCAAATGAAGGCTGAGTTTTTGTGTACCGATGAGTGTAAAAAGAGTTTCAAATCATTGAAGGATAAGATTGTTTCCGCTCCTATCTTATCTCTACCAGAAGGGTTAGAAGATTTTGTTGTGCATTGTGATGCCTCCTTAATTGGTTTGCGTTATGTTTTGATGCAAAATTGTAAGGTAATAGCCTATGCTTCTAGGAAACTCAAAGTGTATGAAAAGAATTATCCTACTTATGATCTTGAATTGGTTGTCATAGTATTTTTCTTTGAAAATTTGGCGTCATTATTTGTATAGGGTGCATGTTGATGTATTCATAGATCATAAGATTCTCCAATATGTGTTCACTCAAAAAGTCAACTTGAGGCAACGGAGGTGGTTAGAGCTCTTTATGGATTATGATATGCATTATCATCCCAGTAAGGCTAATGTTGTGGTGGATGCTTTGAGTAGGGTGTCTATAGGTAGCCTAGCACATGTTGATGACGGGCGAAAAGAGGTGGCTAGAGAGGTTCATCGATTTACTAGATTGGGGGTTTGGTTGGAAGAGGTTGATAATGGTGGTATTGTTATTGTTGATGGATTAAAATCTTCCTTGGTTGATGAGATAAAAGCAAAGAAAGATCTTGATTCCTCCTTGCTAGAATTGAAGGCCTTGGTGAGAGAGGACAAGGTAGAAGTTTTCTCCCGGGGGGAGATGGTGCCCTTAGGTACCAAGGTAGGTTGTGTGTTCCTTGTGTGAATGGCTTGAGAGAGAAGATTCTTGATGAGGCTCATAGTTCCTCCTATTCTATTCACCCTGGTTCTACCAAGATGATAGAGATTTGAGGATGTGTTTTAGTGGGGAGGTATAAAGAAAGACATTGTCAAATTTTTATCTAGTTGTCATAGTTGCCAATAAGTCAAAAACGAACACCAAAGATAGGGTGGCCTAACCCAAGACATAGAAATTGCTACTTGGAAGTGGGAGGATATTAACATAGATTTTGTGGGTGGGTTGCCTAATACTAGAAAGGCTTTTGATTCTGTTTGGGTTGTGGTTGACAGAGTGACAAAGTAGGCCCATTTCTTAATGGTTAAGACTACTTATGGGGCTAAACACTATGCTAAATTGTACATTCATGAGTTGGTGAGATTGCATTGGTGGCCCTTGTCTATCATATTGGATCGTGGTGCTCAATTCACTTCACACTTTTAGAGGTCCTTCCAAAAGAGGTCTTGGAACCAAGGTAAAGCTTAATATGGCCTTTCACCCTCAAACGGAAAGCAAAGCCGAAAGAACTATCCAAACTCTTGAGGATATGCTTAGATCTTGTGTTTTGGAGTTTAAGGTTAGTTGCGATGATCATCTTCCATTGATTGAGTTTGCTTACAACAATACCTATCATTCTAGCATTAGTATGACTCCTTTTAAGGCCCTCTATGGTAGGCATTATAGATCACCGGTTGGATGATTTCAAGTGGGAGAAATAGTTTTGTTAGGTTTGGATCTGGTTATGGATTCTATGGAGAAGGTGAGGTTGATTAAAAAAAGGTTGCAAACAGGCCAAAGTAGTCAAAAGTCCTATACCGATGTGAGGAGAATAGATCTTGAGTTTATAATTGGTGATTGGGTCTATTTGAAAATTTCACTCATGAAAGATGTGGTTCATTTTGGTAAAAAAGGGAAATTGAGTCCAGTATTTGTGGGTCCTTATAGGGTGATGAGGAGGATTGGTAAGGTGGCTTATGAGATAGAGTACCCTAGTGAAATGGATTTGGCTCATCCAGTGTTTCATATATCCATGTTTAGGAAATGTGTGAGTGATTTGAATGCCATAGTTCCATTGGATGTTATGGGGGTAGTTGAAGACAACTTAACATATGAAGAGGTTCGAGTAGAGAACTTGAATAGACATGTGAAGAGAACAAGGATGTGACTTCCGTTAAGGTCCTTTGGAGGAATCAACAAGTCGAAATTGCTACATGGGAGGACGAAGCGGACATGTAAAAATTATATCCCTATCTCTTCTATTCTACTCAAGCTGAAGGTACTAACTCCAAGTCCCCTCTGTGATTTCAAGTCTTATGCTTTAGCACCTATGCATTTGCATGCATTCACATTTGTATTGACAAGTTCATGGTGATTTTAACACTTATGTGGTGATTATGAAAATTGGTTTCTAAGTGCATTGTTGCATTCTTGATGGTGTTGATTTCTTCATGATTACTCTTCTCATATACATTTCTTTGACATTCGGGGGAGAATGTTCCCAAGTGGGATATTGAAACGACCCCAAAAAGTGCCCAAAAAGGTAACTAAGAAGTGGCCAGAATCATAATTTCCATATATCTCAAAATTCGTGCATGATATCAACAATCCGACTTTATATTCATGATTAGGGGAAAAATTTAGTGGGATATGATTTAACCTCGATTTTAGAGCAACCAAGTCGCAATTTCAATTTTCCAAAAATCCCTTATCTTGAATCGATCCATGACGGACTAGTGTAAAAATTGCCTCCACGATAGGTCCGCATTATTGACCAGAAGCGGACTTGTATATTTTGTTGCCAGTGATTTTATCTCGGTCCAAGGCTTTTGAGTCTTGGGCCTAAGTCCTTTCATGCATGAAAATACCTATACTTAGCCATATTTTACCTTCATATCATACAAGACATTCTCCGATACTCTCTCAAACACTTAGAAAGGTATTTCACCCAAATTTCAAGTTCCAAAACTCATCCGGATCTTAAGAAATTTATTTAAGCTTCAACTCTCCATTTCCAATCATCATCAAGGAATCTCCAAAGTCAAGGTATGTGGGTTTTAACCATTGTGTCCTTTCACCCATGGTTCCCCAAGCTTTCTTTTTACCTAAATCACATGTTTCTAAGTTGATTTACTCATGGGTCTTACTTAATATGAATTTGACTATGAACTATGTTGTGACTGTTTAAGCATGTTTTAAGCTATGAATCTTAGATCTGTCTTGAGATTTGATGAAGGGGTTTGATGTATGTTTCATGAGGGTATTAACAAGTGTTGGTGGATGGTTTTACATTAAGTTTTCTTAAATGATTTCACTCTTGAATGGAATGGATTTGCACTAGCATTGCACACCTACCAAGTGTTTGGTAAAATGTCTGGTTAATGTATCTTGAGTTGTTGAAGGCATAATGTTTGGAATATGAGTTAAATGAGTGTATGATGATGAAAGGATGTTATTCATATGTTGATTCCATGAGAAGTATCAATTGTGTTGTGAGATGACCATAGCCAATTGAGGGGTGACGCCTCAATCACCTTGGATAGGAGTGGTAAGCCATCAACCAATTGAGGGGTTGGTACCTCAATCACCTTGGATGGGGGTGGTAAGCAATCAACTATTTGAGGGGTTGGTATATCAATCATCTCGGATGGGGGTGGTAAGCCATCAACCAATTGAGGGGTTGGTACCTCAATCACCTTAGATGGGGGTGGTAAGTTGCCAACCAATTGAGGGATTGGTACCTCAATCACTTCCGGCAGAGGGTGGTCATGTCCATCAACCAATTGAGGGGTTGGTACCTCAATCACTTCTAAGGGTTGGTCTACCTTATATTCCAAGTAATAAGTTTCTTGGTCTACAAATATGGTCTATTTCTACATATTTAATATGATTTATATATAAGCATGTTTACTCCAAGTATCATTCATGCATGTCATATTGTTATATATTCATCTATTGCCTAATCTTGCATTTTGACTATGTTGCCTAGCTATTTGTCACGACCCAAGACGTGACATTACGCAAGGGGAACCCGAAGGGACCCCAAGCAAGCCTCTTAGCGCATCATTACACATCCTTGATTGCAGAAGTAATAAAATACAACAATAATAGAGTAAAATAGGGACATGGGGCTAAAGGACAACTTCCATATCATAGGCATCAAGAGTCAAGAGAGAGTGAAAGCTCATAACATTACACATAACATGTCCAACTACATCTCTACTACACAGATAAGAGCAGGGGCTAAGACAGCCAACCAGGCTCACCCTCATAGTCAACGTATACATAAAAGAAAGGTAGTTTTAGAACATAGCATGATACCATAAGCAATGTCCCCAGAATAGATGATTCACCCCAAAAGCTTAAGAGAAGTCGTACTAGCCGCGTGGAGGTGGATGATCAAGTGGGGTATTGATTCATACGTAGTGATATCATGTAGGCATAGAGTATGTAGTAGTACGTTTGAATGTTCTAAGTAAGTAGGATGCAATACAACAAGTGATAAGCACCATAATCTAAATGCATAGCATAGGCAATGAATATGCATGTAGCAATATAGTATGTATGAACGATGCTTGAAGTAATACCATGCTTATACATAACATAATACGAGTGTAAGGAATGATGATTAATAGTGCAATCCAAGGCCTACCACCTCCTTGGAGAGACAGATGAGGTACAAACCCCTTCATGTGATTGATGAGGTACGAACCCCCCAACATGGTTGATTAGGTAAAAAAAAACCCAATAAGGTTATCAAGGTACAAATCCCTCGATATGGTTGCACGAGCCTGCCATTTCCCGAGTGAGGCGATCGAGGTACAAACCCCTCAATAAGGTTACTAGGGACTACAACTTCCCCAGTGAGGCTTGGTCATCCCCAATACTATAGAGATAATATCTTAACATACATTTCTTTAATCATCAAAAAGTCATTCATCTCATAAGACATGCATTGGACCTTCAATTCCTCAAGAAATCATAACCGAAAATTTTATCAAACACTTGGCGATGTGTAGTGCTAGTATAAAACCATGCAATTTAGGGATGAAAAATGCAAGGAAATTCAATGTAAACTATCAATAGATACTTGGTAACACCCTCAAGCAATATACATCAACACCCTTCATCAAATCTCATAATAGATCTTAGATTCAGAGCTCAAAACATGCTAAAACAACCATAATTTCATGAAACCCAACATAGTGTGCAGTGAAATTCATAATAGATAAGATCCATGAGTAAATCAACTTTAAATCATGCAATTTTAGGTAAAATGAAGCTTTGGTATCATGGGTGAAATGAATCCATGAAAGAAACCCACATACCTTAGCTTTGGAGAATAGTTTGATGAAGATTGGAGATGGAGACTTGAAGCTTGAGTGAGAACCTAGAAATCCGTATGAGTTTTGAGACTTGAATTAGGAGATGAAATATTGCTAAATGTTTGAGTGACTATTTGGGAATGTCTTGAATGATATGAGGGTAAAATAATGCTAAGTATAGGTATCTTCATGACCCAAAAGTCTTCGAACAAACTTGAAAACTGGCACCAAAATAACATAGTGGTGCATCGCGCCAATAATGTGCACCACTCACTGGAATTCGATTTTTGGAAAAATGAAATTGCGATTTGTTTGCGATAAAATCGATGTTAAACCCATTCCGCACACAATTTGACCCCCTGAGCAAGAATATGAAGTAAGATTTTTGTAATAACACACATATTCACGATTCTAGGAAATTCCGAGGCATATTTTCGGGTATTTTTGGGGTCGTTTCTATATCTCCCCCTTAGGAACGTTCATCCCTGAAAGTCAAAGAAATGTGTATGAGAAGAGTAATCATGAATAAATCAGCCCCGACAAGAATACAACAACATACTTAGAACACCATTTCCAAAATATCCACATATGTGTTAAAATCATCTTGGACTTTTCACCACAGACGTGAATGCATGCAAATGATATAGGGGATGAAACATAAGATTTGGAATCATAATAGAAAAGGACTTGATGTGTTATCACAATATTGAATATAGTGAAAGAGGTTTGTATATCGCTGCTCCATGCCCACTCTTGCTCCCCGAGAGACACTGCCGAGTAGACGATTCTTCCAAAGTGAATTGACGAACAGCACATCTTAATTAATCAACTCTTCCCATCCATCCATCCAATATCTCCCCCGAGATCTTCTATCATAAGTCAACTTATCAACCACAACACCCACAACTTCAAAGAGTTCTATAGCACTAGAGTTACCAACACATCCCCTCAACCTAGAAGCATAATAAGCCGAACAACCATATCAATAGGCAACCCCAATATGTATGCAACCTTGCCAAGTCATGAGTGCACATCCTAAAATAATATTCATCCCCATATGTGACCTTAATCGGTAGAAAATGAGTCAATTTTGTCATCCTATCAACCACAACCCAAACGGGATCCAAAACCCCTCCTAGTCTTGGGCAACCCAACCACAAAATCTATATTAATCTCCTTCCACTTCCAAGTTGGATTATCTATGCCTTGTGCTAGGCCAGCCGACCTTTGGTTCTCGAATTTGACTTGTTGACAATTACGACAACTGAAAACAATTTGGCAATGTTCCACTTCATGCCTCCCTACTAAAACACATACCTCAAATCTCTATACGTTTGGTAAAACCTGGCGAATAGAATAATTATAGGACTCATCAAGGATCCTTTCTCTCAAATCGTCAACACAAGGCATACACAACCTACCTTGGTACCTAAGGGCAATATCTCCCCCTTGGGAGAAAGCCTCCACCTAGCCCTCTTTCACCAAGGCCTTCAATTCTAATAGGGAGGAATCAAGATCTTGCTTTGCTTTTACCTTATCAACCTTGAAGACTTATAACCATCAACAACAACAATACCACCATTACCAACCCCTTCCAACCTAACTCCCAATCTAGCCAACCAATGGACCTCCCTAGCCACCTCCTTGTTATCACCATCAACATAAGCTAGGCTACCCACAGGCACCCTACTTAGAGCATCCAATCACAATCTTAGCCTTATTGGGGGAAAATAATGTACACTAATATCATAGTCCTCAAGGAGTCCTAACCACCTTCTTCTCACCCTCAAATCACACCTATCATATTGAGCAAACAACATCTCATCCCCCAAGACTTGCAACATTACCCCAAATGGTTCACAATCTCTACATAATTTAATGCTCCACCACTAGAGGTCACCACAAATATGCCAAGGCAGGGTTTTAAGACCCTATACATGAAACCAATAAACATAGCCGGTGTATAAGTCAAACAAACAACTCCACCACCATTCCAAAGTTCACTCATAATCTAATAGGACACCTACAGAATTCACCTACCTTTATCCTCACTTGGGCATAATCCTGGAGCAAAATGAATCTTAGAGAAGCGTCTGGCCCATTGTAGTTGACCAAATGGATTGTCCATCCTTAACCATCATATGACAACCTTACATTCCCTACACTCATTGGAAGCATGATATGCAAGTAGCCAAACCACCCTAAGGCCTCCAACTCAAACCTATTCCTTGAAGCATCACAATACTCAACACCCCCTTCCAATCCTCCCGATAGAGCCAAGATAGGAGTAGACACAAGCTTAACCTTCAAAAAATATTTTAGGAGCTCTATTCACACTCATCGGCCCACCGAAATGAGCCTTACTTGGGGTCAACTAAATCATATAAGAAGCAATAGAAATAAAACTACTCACTACCTCCGATAATAACCCGCTAAGCCTAAGAAGCTCCTAATATGCGATGGATAAAAAGGTCCAGGCCAATCTCTAATCACCTTCATCTTACTAGGGTCCACCTTAATACCATCACCCGGCACCACAAGACGTAGGAAGGCTACCTCTCGCAACCAAACTCATATACCTCAACAACCAAACTCATATACCTCCTACTTAACATATAACTTCCTCCCCAAAACTTTGTAGTACTACCCTTAAATGACTCACATGCACCCCCTCACTTCGGGAGGAAAACAAACCTATCATCACCTAAGCCATCATAGAAATAATAAGGTAGGGTCCAATATTCATGAGACTTATAGAAATATTCGGTGTACTAGCCAAACCAAAAGATACTACCCCAAATCCACAACATCGGAAAGGACATTCAAGAGCTCATCTACCACCCAAAATAATTCGAATAGAAATAACTTAAGTTCAACACCCCTAGCCCTCACAAGATAAAGAATGCAACCTTTAGAGATCAAGCATAGTACAAGAAATGGACCTATCACTTTTGCCACGGCCCGACAAACTCCCACTCAAGGACGGGTTCATTGGAGAGTTGGATTCTAACTCCATGGGCCCTACAATCAAAGGAGGCACAACATCTATGCAACTTGCAACTAATCCATCCCAAGTATGCATCAAAATCTACCACATCAAACCCAACAAGTCACAAGACAAGATATAACACAATAAGAAAATGGAACAATGCCTGTGAACACTTTTAGAAACAACATACTCAACAAAATGAAAGACATCGAAGGTTCACATAACAACCCGAGACACACAAGGACTCCACTTGTTTTTCAAAAGGAATAATGAATGACATAACAGCACACCGAACCTATCAATGCATGCATATCAAAGTCAAAGGAAACTTCAACATATCGGTAGCAACGTCGGGCGCCTTATCCAATACTTGCGCCTCTTGATTAACATCACCACCTTTACCCTTGTCTTGAGCATAAGGACAATCCAAAATTTTGTGACCCATCTCACCACTCCCAAAGCATGCATACATGTTCCTCCAATATGTACCACCATGTTTCTTCCCACTTTGGGCATCTGGACGAATCTCCCTATCATCGCCTCCTTTACTCTTATTGCGTTTATGAGGGCATTTCTTTACCTTAAGACCCAAATCTCGATAAACTTAGTAACCATCAATTCCTTTCAAGCATAGGGCATCATGGAACTTGCCATATATTTTGCACCTAGAATAAGGCACTATACCACCTCTACCTTTGAGACTTTGGATCTTTCCTTCAATATGGGCCATTTTTTCCTCACTACCTCTCATTTTACCATTTGAAGTCTCAGGAGCATTCACTTGTTGCTCGATGTGAGTTTCCCATTTTCTCATTGCTTTGGTCACTTCCCATAAAGCATTATGAATCTCCACATTAATTACATCACCGTCCTGAGTAGCTTAAGATATATCCTGAAATGTAATGGTTAGGGATTAGCAATAACCCCTAAGGGACCTAACTCTATCGCATGACATAGATCATGAAGAAGTGAAACATTTCCTAGAATGTCTCATAGCCTCCTACTCATAGTTGTGGTGTACAACAAAACCTTGAATAAGACTTTAATTGACGCAGTGTGTTGGACTCCGAGGATCTAACAACCTAGTGCTCTAATACCAAGTTTGTCAGCACCCAAGCCTAGGGCCTAGATATGACATGGCGCAAGGGGAACTCGAAGAGACCCCAAGCAAACCTTTTACACATCATTACACTCTTATGTATCAATACACATCCTTAGTCGTGGAAGGAGTAAAATACAATAATAATAGAGTAAAATAGGGACAACTGGGCTATAGGGAAAACTTCCATATCATAGACATCAAGAGTCAAAAGAGAGTCAAAGCTCGTAATATTACATATGACATGTCCAAAAACACCTCTATTACATAGATAAGAGCGGGGGCCAAGACAAGCAACTGGGCTAACCCTCATAGTCAACGTATACATAAAAAAATTGGTAGTTTTAGAACATAGCATGATATCATACGCAAAGTCCCCGGAATGGAGGACTCACCCACAACTTGAGAGAAGTCGTACTAGACACATGATGATCAAGTGGGGCACCGATTCCTACACGATGACATCATGTAGGCATAGAGTATGCATTTATATGTTTGAATGTACTAAGTATGTAGGATACAATTCAACAAGTGATAAACACCATAATCAAAATGCATAACTAAGGCAATGAATAAGTGTATAGCAATATGGCATGTATGAATGATGCATGAAGTAAAACCATACTTATATAGAACATAATACGAGTTTAAGGAGTGACCGTTATTAGTGCAATCAAGGACTACCACCTCCTTGGAGAGGCGCCTAAGGTACAAACCCCTTCATGTGGTTGATGAGGTATGAACCACCCAACATGGTTGATGCGGTACAAACCCCCAACATGGTTATCAAGGTACAAACCCCTCAACATGGTTACAAGGGCCTTTCACCTCCCGAGTGAGGCGATCAAAGTACAAACCCCTCAACAAGGTTACCCGAGCCTACAATCTCCCAAGTAAGGCTTGGTCATCCCCAACACTATAGAGATAATATCGTATACATATATTTCTTTTATCATCATAAATTCATTCATCTCATAAGACATTCATTGGACCTTCAATTACTTAAGAAATCATAATCGGACATTTTTATCAAAAACTTGGCAGGTGTGTAGTGCTAGTATAAAATCATGCAATTTAAGGATGAAATCATACAAGGAAATTCAATGTAAAACCATCGGTAGATACTTGGTAACACCCTCAAGCAATATGCATCAACACACTACATCAAATTTCACAATAGATCTTAGATTCATATCTCAAAACATGCTAAGACAACTATAATTTCATGAAACCCCAACATAGTGTGCAATGAAATTCATAATAGATAAGACCCATGAGTAAATCAACTTTAAATCATGCAATTTTAGGTAAAAGTTGAGTATCATGGGTAAAAGTAACCCCTGAAAGAAATCCACATACCTTAGCTTTGTAGAATAGCTTAATGAGGATTGCAGATGAATACTTGAAGCTTGAGTAAGATCCTTGAAATCCAGATAAGTTTTGAGACTTGAATTTAGGAGATGAAATATTAGCTAAATATTTGCGTGAGTATTTGGGAATGTTTTAAATGATATGAGGATGAAAATGCTAAACATAGGTATTTCATGCATGGGAAGGCTTAGGCCTAATATACAAAAGTCATTGACCGAACTTGAAAACTGCACCAAAATAACATAGTGGCGTGTCGCGCCAATGATGTGCACCATTCACTGGTATTCGATTTTTGGAAAAATGAAATTGTGACTCGTTTGCTCTAAAATTAGGGATAGATATATTTCTCATTTAAATTGACTCACTAAACAAGAATAAGAAGTCAGATTTTCAAAATAATGCACAGATTTTTAGATATAAGAAAATCATGATTCCGGGCACTTCTGAGGCATATTTTTAGGCACTTTTAGGGTCGTTTCACTATTGTTGAATTGTATCCTACATACTTAGTACATTAAAACTTACTAACGTATACTCTATGACTACATGATGTTACCTTGTAGGAACCAAAGCCCACTTGATTATCCTCTTCCTCTACGTGGATAATGTGATATCTCTCAAAGCAAGTTGGTGAGTCCTCAACGTCGAGGACATACTTCTCTTGATTTATGCTATATACAAGCTCTCTTTTCTTTATTGTATGCTTTAAATATGAGGGTGAGCCTGGTTGTTTGTCTTAGCCCCTGCTAAGTTCTATGTTTAGAGGTATTGTTGGATAAGTTATGTAATGATGCTCTAAGCCTTGACTCTCTTTGACTCTATGATGCTTTATGATATGAAAGATATCCCTTAGTCACATGTTCCCTTTTTACTATCTCTTATTGTTATTTTATTGCTTCCACGACCAAGGATGTGTAATGATATGTTAAGAGGCTTTCTTGGGGTCCCTTCAGGTTCCCATTCGTCGTGTCATGTCTAGGCCTTAAGCTTGAGTCGTGCCAACATCTTTTGACACTTGTACAATTCTTATAATTTTTTAAATGGTGTTGGCCCACTTTATGTCACTTTGATGACAATTAACTCTGCTCGTGAAGGGTATTGTGGGACGTGCCTTAGACCATCTTTCTCAGGCTTCTTGTTTCAGCTTCTTTCCAAGAGGTAATGATGGGCCTCACGGTCCATGTAGTGGTACACGAGCCGTGAAGGCACTCGTGTTCCTTCACTTGGTTGCATTTTTGCTTCACTCACCAAGGCTAAGTCCATGTGGCCTCTCATGATCCGTGTGATGCTACACAGGTCGTGGAGGCCTCCATATTCTGAATTATGGGCACATTTTCATTCATTTTCTCATAAACCATTGCTCCATGCCTTAACCATTTTCATGAAAAATAATAAGAACATATATAAAAACAAAAATTTTTCTTGAGAATGCACAAAAATCCTTCGTTTAAAGAGTTACAAGAGTCGTATTTCTATGACTCATCAACACCCTCAACTTAGAATGATTGCTTGTCCTAAAGCAATAACGACTCAAACAAATAAAGCATAAATACAAGTGCTCACTAGAACTGTGGATAACCCCAGAATTTTAACACATATGCATTGAAAACATTCTTAAGAATGTGCTCATACCCCAAATGGTCCCACACAGATTAAGGTAAACATAGTACATGCATGTTTAGCCCACACAATTTGAGAATAATAATAACCCAGTTGAATTAGAAACCAATTAGTTCAAAGATTATTCCCCACTACAAAAAATCTCACTCACAACATAAGAATGTAAAACAGAGACCGGAATATAGACACTCACTCTCATAAGTGACTTTAAGTGGATACACAAGTATCAACTATATGCCTGGCCTTATTTTTTCCACCTTAACTCTCGAATAACCTTATTAGGATCACATTAGAACTTTTGCGGCTTGTAGCGTAGGTTCGGGCTCGGGTGAGGCATATTTAGGATTAAAGTGACTAATAGGGCTGTCCAAGATACTACTTTGACTCAGCCATTTGCATTTCGGTCTCTAACTTTTATTGCCAATATTTTTCCAACTTTATTTAGTGTGAGGAGTGATTTGCATGCTCATTCACTCATTTTAATTTTTTCCTTTTTTGCTCTATAGTTTTTCTCACTGTCACACCCCACTTACTTTTCTCCTATTATCACTTAGTTCTTTTCCACACTCATTTTTTTGTTTTTCCTACACTAGCCACCCTCAACTTAAGCTTTTGGCTTGGGTTAAGGTTCACAATATCTTACCAAAGGGCTAGCTCCAGCATAAACCATGCTCAACTTAGACTTTTGGCCTAGGCGGAGGTCTGCAATATCCTTGGAGATAGCAGGGCCAAAGTGAAATCAGCAGATAGATAGGGAAAGTGAATTGGGTGATTACAAAGAAAAGGTCTATTCGGGCTCAACTCTTGGTTCAAAAGGGACCATTTGATTTGGTTGGCAAATTTTAGGCTAAGTAACTAGTCAACAAAAAGCCCTACAATCACATCCTAATCAAGGCATTCAATTGTTTCGGTGGGACTAACTAGGCAAGTTCTATGTTACAAATGCATCGACTGAATGATGCAAATAAGGGTAAACAGACATGGCACATCTTCTACACTAGTTAGCATTAACCAACATAGTCATGCTTTATTCATCAAGATGCCAACCATACAATGAATATCATGCTTACCAAAAATCATACAAGTTAGTTTGGATGGGATGCATGCACAAATAAACTTTTTGCAATATTGTCAACTTGGGCATTTTTCGTAAATCAACACATGGATTACCCTATACTTCTATGAACACCTATATCTACACAAACATCACAACCTAAACATGTCAGTTCTACTATATAATAAGCTTGAGAGAAAAGAAACATGGAAAGAAAAACTCTCAAGGGGCAGGATGCCCCACCCTCTCCAAAAAAGACAGTGTAGTGTCCCCACTACACCATAGCTATAAATAAAGTACATAAAGGGAGTAGAGCATAACTAGGATGCCCTAAGCATCAGTCATACCGTCGGGATCAGACTTGTCAGTAGGATTTCTGTCATCATAGGTCGCACCCAGTCCAAATGTGGTCCTAGAGGCTCCTATCTTTGTTGCCTCTAGTGCCAACCGCTCCCTTTCCTTTTGTTTGACGGCTACTCGGTGCTGGGCTCTTATAGCATTGTTCTTCTACCTCTCCTCCTCTTTTCGAAGATCAGGTGGAGGACTACTTCAGTGGCTACGTCTCTTGCCCTTGTTCTTCCTCTTGGGCTCATGTATGGGTGGCACAGGTGCAACAGATGGGATGGGTAGAGCGCCCCATGTCTCATCTATAACAAATGCTACGAGGGCATTGAAAAGGTTCATCAAAGATTCTCTAGGCGGGGATGGTGCGGTGCGAGAGTACTGTGTCATAAGTTGTGCAATTTGGGCCTTTATGTCATTCACTATTCGCACAATATTCTTCATTTCTTCCTTGGACATACTCCCAAACATATCATGGAAGTATCCCTTCAAAGTGTTGACATGATTTTGCAAGATGCTGATTTGGCCCAAAAGCTCAGCCCGAAGTTGTTCCACTGCTTGTTGTACATGAGAATAGACCACATGCGGCATCCTTTCGATGATCTGATCAACAATGACCTATGTCTGTCATTGGTCTACAACAAACCTAGCCAGGAACTCATAAGGGACATATGCATACCCTTGTCGCACCAGAGGCACTGCACAATCGCCCTCGGGCTCCTCAAAAGCCTCGCTTGACTGTGGGACGCGGTTGCAACCCTCAAATGACAAGGGTTGCTATGTGGCTGCTTATGGAAAATTTGTTGGACCCCCCAATATGTGTTTTCTAACTAGCAGAAGAGGAATTTGGATGTCTTTATTTAGTGCAATGTTGACCATTCCCTTTGAAGCCACCTTTTTATCCAAATAATGTGTAGTAGGGGGACCGGCCCATTTGCAAAGTGCATGAATCAGGCATAGGAAGGGCATGCCAGCTCTGTCAGATAAAGCTTGGTCCTGCATCTCAATAGATATGATTTATCCCATATTTATCCCAAACATGGCCATCAAACATGCTACTAGAGAGGCATGTGCAGGTTGGAGCGTGTTACCATTTCCTGTGGGCTACAACTTGGTCTGTACAACCGACCACCAACACTTTATAACAAAATTCAGAGAAGCCTTGGTGATAGGGACCTTGGGGTTTGTAACCCAACACATATCAGCCCCCTGAATGGTGATCCGCTCTGCCATCTATTTCAAAAGTGCAGCCCGAGACGTGGAGTCGTACATCGCCCCTCATCCATGATCTTCAAGTATTTATTAATAAATAGTACATCTGAAAGAGCCTGGTAATCTGGACCAAATAGGAACCTGTTAATGATGGACTCCAAAATTTTCATGACCCAAACTTAGGGCCGAGACATGATATAGCGAATGGGAAACCCGAAGGAACCCCAAACAAGACTCTTAGCATATCATTCACATATCCTTGGTTGGGGAAGTAAAATAAGCACCAACAAGATATAATTAAAAAGGGAAGTGGGACAAAGCGAAGTCTTTGATGTTCATAAAAGCATACAAGAGTCAGGCTCATAGCATAAACATAACATAGTATCCAACAACACTTCTACTTTAGAATGGAGCGGGGGCCAAGACACTTCCCAGACTCACCCTTATAATAATAAGTTTCCAACATAAGAAAGAGTCTCAACATAACATGAAATAAATAGATATTGTCCTCGGAATTGAGGGCTCACAAAAGATTTCTCCGAGAACTGAACTAGCCACATGGAGGAGGATGATCAAAAGGAGCTCCAGTTCCTACATGGTGATATCATGTATGCATAAAGTATGTGTTAGTACATTTGAGTGTACTAAGTATGTGGGATGCAATGCAATAAGGATATAAGTCATCATATTCAAAATGCATACATATAGGCAATAGATATAATCTCACTATGACATGTATAATCAATACTTCTAATAACATATGCTTGTAAAACATTCAACATACATAATACATAATACTATGTGGGAAGAGACCTTAACCGACATATACCAAGCAAGTTACTACTTGGAAGTCAAGGCATGACATTTCCTTGGTAAGGTGATCGAGGCATTTCACCCCGTCGACAAGGTAATTGAGGCATCTCACCCACTCGACAAGGAGTGGTCTAGTTGCCAAGGTAAACATTAAATGATAACATGAATAATCTGAGGCATGTCAACCCCCCCCCTCCCTCGACAAGGTAATTGAGGTATGTCACCCCACCCCCCCCGACAAAGTGTGGTGTAACTAGATGGATCCACTAGAAACCATATAACGAATATTATATAATCCTATATGTCACATAGTTTAGAGACTGCAGACTTTTTATAAGGACCCCTTGAGTCGAGCCCCATCTTAAGCCTTATTCGGTGCTCAGTCTAATCCCACATAATACTTTAAATAGTCATAACTTGAATAACTTGTAAGAAACACGATAACATGACATGAGTAGCTCATAAACATGCTTGACCTCTACTAGTGACCCTAACTTGAGCATGAGAGTAGATAATAATCATACATGATCCCTTACTTTAACATGAATGGCTCATAAGAGGTAATAATCGTGAAATAGGGATTGACTTGATACTTGTAAAATCATCGATAATTTTCATGAATTCAATACATTCTTGAAAGCCCTTAATCATCATAAAGTCACTTGACTTGTAAATCATGTAATAGATCATCAATATCTTGAGAATTCTTGTAATATCAAACACATGGTGGGTTCATGATACTTGTTCAAAATCATGAAATTCAAGAGTAAAAATAGATGAGTAAACTCAATGAAAATCAACACACCAGCATTTTAGTACAACCCTCATGTTGGGTACCTTGAAATCCATTGCAAAAGCTCATAATAGTTCATAGTTTCATAGCTCAAAACATACATAATATAATCAACAAAATCAATTCATGAAGTAAACTTAAAATAGACATTCATGCATAATCAATCAATACTTGATGAAGCCCCAACATAATTTATGCTCATAATTCATAATAAGAGCAACCTATAGGTAATACAACTTAAAAACATGCAATTTTCATAAAAAGAGAAGGTTGGGCTCCATGGGTGAAAGAACTCATGGATGAAGACCTACATACCTTCAACCTTGAATTCCTTGAAATGAACTTGAAGTGGACTTAGATCTTGAAATGAGTCCTTGAGTTTCAAAATTGATCTTGAAATCCTTAGATTTGAATAAGAGAATTGGTAGAGTTTTAGAGAGGTTTTAGAGAGGTTTTGTGAGCTATAGAGTTGAAAACTGGCTCACTATAGGAGATTTCACATTTAAGTGGGCATCGTGCTATGACCCCAATGCCCTTAGGTGAATTAAGAGAACCAAGGAAAATGTTACATTGGTCTGCGCCACAGGCGCAATGCAGACCAAACGCTGAGTGCAAAATGTATATTGGCGCACCCTAGGCGCAGACAACGACTAGAAATCGTAAAATTAGCAAAAGTTATTTTTCACTATGGGTCTTCTAAAATCCGGTTTATACCCATTTCCAACTCAATTTTGCCTTCTGGCCAAGAGTATGAAGTCGGATTTTTGATATGACGCAGGGATTTTGAGATATATGGAAATTACAAATATGGGGCATTCCGAAGCACATGAGGGGTGTTTCAATATCTCTCCCTTGGAAAAATTCATCCTCGAATATCAAAGAAACATACGTAAAAGAAGAAATTGTGAAGATTTTAGCCTGACATGAATGAACCAAATGCATTAATACGTCATTTTCAAAAATCTCAATATGAATGACAAATATCACCACAAACTTGTAATCATAAACATGAACGCATGCCAAATGACTTGAGGGCTGAAACTTAAGACTTGAAATCATAGATGGGACTTCAGGTATTAACTTTGGCTTAAGTAGAGTGGAAGAGATATGGGTATGAACTTTTCATTTCCATCTCGGCTTCCCATGTAGCACTTTCAACTTGTTGATTCCGCCAAAGGACCTTAATGGATGCTACATCCTTGTTTCTCAACCTCTTCGCTTATCAATCCAAAATCTCCATCGGAACCTCCTCATAGGTCAAATTATCTTCCACAATACCCATAACATCTAAGGGCACTAAAGCACTTGGGTCACCCACACACTTCCTCTAGCATGGACACATGGAAGATCGGATGAACCATATTCATCTCCATAGGCAACTCAAACTCATATGCAACCTTACCAACCCTTCTCAAAACTCTATAAGGACCAACAAACCTTGGTCTTAATTTCCATTTCTTGCCCAACTGCACCACACTCTTCATGGGTGCGACTTTCAAGTAAACATAATCACCAACCTTAAACTCAAGATCTCTTCTCCTCACATCGGAGTAGGACTTTTGTCTAGTTTGGGTTGTCTTCAATCTCTCCCATATCAACCTCACCTTCTCTAAGGCTTCCATAACCAAATTTGGACCTAGCAATGCCATCACCCCCATATCAAACCACCCAACTAGGGATCTACAATGCCTACCATATAAAGCTTCAAAGGAATCCATTCCAATGCTTGAGTGCTAGCTATTGTTGTAATCAAACTCAATAAGTGGAAGTTGTTCATCACAACTACTCTTAAACTCCAAAACACAAGCTCTAAGCATATCCTCAAGAGTTTGAATAATCTTTTTCGGCTGGACTATCTGTTTGAGGATGAAAAGTCGTGCTAAGCTTGACCTTGGTACCAAGACGCCTTTGGAGGGACCTCCAATAATAAGAAGTGTATTAAGCACCACGATCCGAAATGATAGAAAAGGGCACCCCATACAATCTAACCAACTCATGAATATACAACTTGGCATAATCTTCAGTACTTATGGTTTTGACTTGTAGAAAGTGAGCCAACTTTGTCATTCTACTCACAACAATCCAAATAGAGTCAAAGTGACTCCTAGACTTAGGCCACCCAAACACAAAATCCATGTTGATCTCTTCCCACTTCCAAGTAGGAATCTCTATGTCTTGGACTAGGCCACCCCACCTTTGATGTTTGGCTTTCACTTGTTGACAATTGTGACAACCGGATATGAACTTGGCAATATCTCACTTCATACGACCCCACCAACACACCTCCCTCAAGTCTCAGTACATTTTTGTGGAACCGGGGTGAATAGAATAAGATGCATTATGAGCCTCCTTCAAAATCAACTCCCTTAAGTAATCAACATTAGCACACAAAACTTACCTTGGTACCTAAGGGAACCATCTCCCCTTTTGGGAGTAAATCTCTACTTTACCCTCCTTCACCAAGGCCTTCAACTCTAGCATGGCGGGGTCAAGATCTTATTTTGACTTGACTTCCTCAATTAAAGAAGATTTAGAACCATCAACAACCACTAAACCCCCATTCTCAAGTTTATCCAACCTAACGCCCAACCTAGCCAACTGGTGAACTTCTTTAGCCACCTCCTTTCCACCAATATCAATATAAGATAGACTACCCATGGGCACTCTACATAGAGCATCTGCCACAACATTAACTTTGTGGGGATGATAATGTACACTCATGTCATAATCCTTAAGGAGCTTTAACCGCCTTCTTTGTCTCAAGTTAAGATCTTTTTGTGTGAACACATATTTGAAACTCTTGTGGTTGGTAAACATATCAACATGAACCCTATACAAATAGTGACGCCAAATTTTCAATGGAAATATCATGGCCGCCAATTCAAGATCATGGGTGGGATAATTTCGCTTCATGCACATTAAGTTGCCTAGAGGCATATGCTATCACCTTACCATTTTGCATCAAAATACACACCAAACCATCTCTTGAGGCATCAAAATAAACCACAAACCCTTCCAACCCTTTTGGTTGAGCCAAGATAGGAGCGGAGACAAGCTTATCTTTCAAAGTTTGAAAATTCTTTTTACAGTCATCGGTCCATAAATATTTTGCCATATTTTGGCTCAACTTAGTCATAGGGGAAGCATAGAAGAGAACCCATTCACAAACATCTGGTAGTAACCCGCCAAACCCAAGAAACTCCTAATATTCGATGGATTCAAGGGTCTAGGCCAATTTCTTATCACTTTTGTCTTCTTAGGATCCACCTAAATGCCATCATATGACACCACATGCCCTAGAAAAGCAACCTCTTCCAACCAAAATTCACACTTTTCATATTTAGCAAACAACCTATCACCCCTCAGGATTTGCAACACCACCATTAAGTGATTCACACGCTCTTTCTCACTTCGAGAATACATCAATATATCATCAATAATGACCACCATAAGCATATCAAGGTAGGGTTTAAAGACCCTATTCATGAGATCCATAAATATAGTCGGTGCATTAGTCAACCAAAAAGACATAACCACAAAATCAAAGTGCCCATACCTAGTTCGAAAAGCCGTCTTGGGTATATCACACTCCCTCCCCTTCACTTGGTGGTATCTGTACCGAAGATCAATCTTAGAAAAGTGACTAGCCCCTTGTAGTTGATCAAATAGGTCATCAATCCTTGGTAGAGGGTACTTGTTCTTTAGGATAACCCTATTAAGTTGCCGGTAATCAATGCATATTCTAATGGAACCATCCTTTTTCTTTACAAATAACACCGGTGTACCCCTAGGTGACTTACTAGGCCTTATACAACCCTTATCCAATAAATCCCTCATTTGATCCTTCAACTCCTTCAATTCTACCTGGGTCATATGGTAAGGGGAAATGAAAATGGGTTGTGTATCAGGAAGGAGCTCTATACCAAAGTCTATTTCCCTTTCAGGAGGAACACTGGGAAACTCATCGGAAAAGACATCAAGAAACACATTGACCATCGGAACCGACTTAATAGGAAGGGCTTTAGACTCAACATCCGTAACCCTCACAAAATGATAAAGGCAACCTTTAGAAATCAAATTTTGGAATTTCAGACAAGAAATGAATCTACCCTTGACCACAATATTATGACTTTCCTGCTCAAGGAAAGGCTCATTAGGGAATTGGAATTTAACCTTACAGGTTGTAGAATCAATAGAAGCATGATATGCATGTAACTAATCCATCCCATGAATAGTATCAAAATCCACCATATCTAATTCAGCAAAATCACAAGGTAAGACTTTATGAAATATGAATAAGGGACAATTTCTATAGATTCGTTTAACAATAATGGACTCACCAATAGGAGTAGACATTTCATAAGGTTCACACAACAATACTGGACTCATATGAAGCTTTTTGGCAACAAAAAGAGTAATGAAAGAAAGAGTAGCACCAAAATCTATCAAAGCATACACATCATAGTCAAAAACCTTTAACATACCGGTGAAAACATCGGATACCTCATCCTCTCCTTGCCTTCCTTGGAGAGCATAGAACCCTTTCTGCCTAGGAGCACCCCCTTGTTGGCCTCCCTTTGCCATTTGACCTCATTAGCACCTTGGGCTTAAGGTTGACCATCTCTACCTTTGTTTTGAGCATGAGGACAATCAACAACCTTATGACCGACTTTACCACAACCATAGCAAGCATTAGAGTTTCTGAAACATGGGCCACTATGGATTCAACCACATCTTTTGCACTTAGGATTAGACACTCCACTATTACCACCTTGGAAACTTAGGTTATTATTAGATATTCTCTTGTTAGGAGCATTAGAAGACCCTTGGCCTTGGAACTTGTGCCCTTGAGGAAATCAACCTTCCTTAGAACATTGGAATCCACCTTCAAATCGAGTCCTCTTGGACTTACCACTTCATCTCGTTCTAAGTTTCCCCCCCTAGTTGTTCGGCATATGTCATAAGCTAAGACAAATCCATATCACTCACTAGCATGGAGGTACGACACTCTTCATAACTAAGTCGGACACTCTTGGCATAAATTTGTTCATTCTAGCTCTAAGGTCAGCCACCAAATATGGAGCATACTTGGAAAGCTTGTTGAACTTGAGGGAATACTGCTTTACACTCATAGAACCTTGCTTTCAGTTCATAAACTCCATCATCTTATCCTCTCTTAGCTCAATAGGAAAGAACTAGTTGAGAAAGGCGATTTTGAACTCCTCTCAAGGAATAGCATCATCATCTCTCCTCCCCAGTTTCCACTAAGTAAATCGAATTTGTTCCACACCTTTGAGTTGGTAGGACACTATCTCTACTTTCTCCTCTGAATTGACCCCCATGATAGATAGCACCTTATACACCTCATCGATGAACTCTTAGGGATTCTCTTCTGGCTTGGACCCATGAAACTCTGATGGATTCATCCTTATGAAATCCCTGACTCTTGATGCCGGAGTAGGAACACGAAGGGTTTGGTCTGCTTACTTCATTTGGTTGGTCATAGCATGGGCCAACATTATGATGGCATCCTGGAACTCTTTCTAGGCTACCCCTCCATCTTAAGGAGCTTGAGAAGCGGGAGGGGCCGGTTGCTACTCGGGTGTACAAGCTATCCTTAGCCTTACTCTTGGTTTCGGCATGATCTAGAAGGCACAAAAGAATTTTTAGTAGAAAAACCTTATATTTACGACTAAAGCATGATATAAACCATCAAGAAGTGAAACAATTCCTAAAATGCCTCGCAGCCTCCCATTCTTAGATATGGCTTCATAGTTGTGGCATGCTTTTTTTTTACAACCATGAATAAGACTTAATTGATGCGCTATGTTGAATTTTCGATAATAATTAGCAACCTAGTGCTCTGATACCAAGCTTGTCACAACCCAAGACTAGGGCCTTGACATCACACGATGAATGGGAACCCGAAGAAACCCTAAACAAACCTCTTAGCATATCATTCACACATCCTTAGTCGCGAAAGCAAAATAAGCACCAACAAGATATAATTAAAAAGGAAAGCAGGACTAACGGAAGTCTTTGATATTCATAAAAGCATAAAAGAGTTAAGCTCATAGCATAAACATAACATAGTATCCAACAACACCATTACTTTAGAATGGAGCGGGGGCCAAGACACTTCCCGAGCTTACTCTCATAATAACAAGTTTCCAACATAAGAAGGAGTCTCAACATAATATGAAATAAGTAGATATTGTCCTTGTAATTGAGGATTCACCAAAGCTTTCTCCGAGAACCGAACTAGCCATGAGGAGGAGGAGGATCAAAAGGAGCTTTGGTTCCTACATGTTGATATCATGTAGGGATAGAGTATGCGTTAGTATGTTTGAATGTACTAAGTATGCGGGATGCAATGCAGCAAGGATATGAGTCATTATATTCACATACATACAGGTAATAGAAATAATCTTAATTTGACATGTATGATCAATGCTTGCAATAACACAGGCTTGTAAAACATTCAACTTGCATAATACATAATACATATGTGGGAAGAGACCTTAGCTGACATAGACCAAGAGAGCTACTATTTGGAATCCAAGGCATGAAACCTCTTTAGTAAGGTGATCGAGGTATATCACCCCCTCAACAAGGTGTGGTCTACTTGCAAAGGTAAACCATACATGATAACATGAATAATATGAGGCATGCCACCCCCCGACAAGGTGATTGAAGCATTTCGCCTCCACTCCCCCTGACAAGGTGTGGTGCAACTAGATGGATCCACTAGAAACCATAAAAGGGATATTCTATAATCCTATGTGGCACATAGTTTAGAGACTACAGACTTTCTATAAGGACCCCTTGAGTCGAGCCCCCATCTTAAGCCTCAATTAGTCCTAAGTCTAATCCCACAGAATACTTGAAATAGTCATAACTTGAATAGCATGTAAGAAACATGATAAGATGACATGTGTAGCTCATAAGCATACTTGACCTCTACTAGTAAGCCTAACTTGAACATGAGAGCAGATTATAATCTGACATGATCCCTTGCTTTAACATGAATGGCTCACAAGAGGTAAAAATCTTGAAATAGGGCTCAATTTGATACTTGTACAATCATAGATACTTTTCATGAATTCAATACATGCTTGAAAGCCCTTAATCATCATAAAGTTACTTGACTTGTAAATCATGTAATAGATCATTAATAACTTGAAAATTCTTGTCATGTCATTTTATCAAACACATGGTGGGTTCATGACACTTGTTCGAAATCATGCAATTCAAGAGTAAAACAAGATGAGTAAACTCAATGCAAATCAACCCATCAACATGGCAGTAAAACCGTTATGTTGGGTACCTTGAAATCCATCATAAAAGCTCATAATAATTTATAGTTTCATAGCTCAAAACATGCATAATCTCAATAGACAAAATCAATTCATGAAGTAAGCTTCAAATAGACATTCATGCATATTAATCAATACTTGATAGAACTCCAACATAATTTATGCTCATAATTCATAATAAGAGAGACCCATATGTAATACAACATGAAAACATGCAATTTTCATAAAAAGAGAAGGTTGGGCTCCATGGGTGAAAGGACCCATGGATGAAGACCCACATACCTTAACCTTGAATTCCTTGAAATGAACTTGAAGTACACTTAGAACTTGACATGAGTCCTTAAGTTCTAAAATTGAGCTTGAAATCCTTAGATTTGAATGAGAGAATTGATAAAGTCTTAGAGAGGGTTTTGTAAGCTATAAGTTGAAAAATGGCTAAGTATGGGATATTTCACATATAAGTGGGCATGGAGCTATGACCCCAGTGCCTTGGGTGAATGAAGAAAACCAAGGAAAATTTTAAACTAGTCTGCAACCCAGGCACAATGCGGACTAAACGCGGAGTGCAAAATGTATAGTGGCACGCCCTAGGCGCATCGCGCTCTGGGTGCAGATAGCCACTGGAAATCATAAAATTAGTAAAAATTATCTTTTGCTACGGGTCTTCTAAAATCTGGGTTATACCTATTTCCCACTCAATATTTCCTTTTGATCGAGAATATGAAGTCGGATTTTTGAAATTATGCATTAATTTTGAGATATATGAAAATTATGATTACGGGGAATTATGAAGCACATGAGGGGTGTTTCAGAAATGTCCACCTTCACACCACACACCATAATATATTCCCTCAGGAACAACCAGGAAGCGAATTACTTCTTCAACCTTTTAGAATGGTTGCCCTGAATAGAGTTCAGTAGACTGGCAGCATAGTTAGAGTAAAACTCCTCGATGATAGCGAGCCCATAGTAACCAGGTGGTCGTGCCATCCAACCAAACTGATATGATTCAAACTCACCTATAATCTTCAAGATCTAATTGAGTTGATCTGTGAGGAACAAAACCTCCGAGATGACAACCTGCCATCGGAGCCCCTCGAAGCACTTGTTTAGGCCCTGAATGAAAATCACTTTGGCTCCTGGGACTATCTAATAGCCCTATAGAAATACAATAAGCCGCTTGGTAGTTATAGGTTTTGTCACCGAGAGACTGCAAAATCTATAGCTTCATAATTACTATCCCAGAGTTCGATCTTATCTGCCTGATCCTCAGTGTCATGCCCTGTCATGCCCAAAGTCCCATTAAGGCAGACTAGCACCTATTTCCAATAAAGCCCGGGAGAACCAACCTGAATCTATGCGCTTTCTATACATATTATAATTGATTTCTACATTCAATATTCCTTTAAGAAAGTAAACAATAATAACAAGCCAAATGGAAATGCATATGGCTAGGCCGTTTGGGCCACAGTTTCTAAAGTACAAGACATGATCACACTTTAATTTACATAGTCTACAAAGCCTCTAGATAAGGAAAAGTATCTAATAAGGGTTGGGAAAGGCCCCGCTCGGCTAACTATACAATAAAAAAATATAAGCTCTAAGCACACAAAGCTCCAATGCAACCTAGAGCATGGAAACAACAGTAGGATATCTTGTACTCCTACTAGGGAGATCTACTAGCACCTGTACCTGCAGCATGAAATGCAGGTCCACCGTAAGGGACATTAGTACAAGATAATGTACTGAATATGTAAGGCAAGAAATACTATATATAAAGTAACAACTCAACTGAAACTATACTTTGGTATAGGATAAGAGACCACCTTTAGTTATATTGTGGGATCATGTACTCTATGCTTTTTTTTATTACTTTACCTTTACTGTATAATCTGTGAACAACAAGTAATACAAATGACTAGCTGATCAGTGGTAAATCTATATCAGGATCAGCCCTGGCTAGGCTTTTCCTTTAACCCCTTGGGCTACTCCCCGTTATAGGATCAACCCTAACTAGGTGATTCTTCCACCCCTCAGGTTACCACCCATCAATAAGCAATATACTTTACTTTATCTTTCAATTACCTTTGAGATGATTCTTTTAGTGGTCGTAATATTGGAGCTGTAGGACTATAAGTACAACATATGACACGTAAATAATCATAAAACACAACACCGTAATGAAAGGAGTAAGTTACACAAATAATGAAATGCATATGAGGTAGAACAACACATGAACTTTATTTAGTAGAATAAACTCGTGTATCTTGGTATCCATGTATGTATGCTGATTTGAAGGTGACTAATATATGGGAGCATATGAATATGTGAGAGAGTTGAGACATGGTTAATAGTTGTATTGGAGTTGGTAAGTTCCTTTATGTGCCAAAGAGGGATCTACGTTTCATGACAAATAATATGAAATCAAGTAGCCTTACATACCTCGTTGTACGACCTCACTATTAGCTCTAGCTAACCTTCCATTCCTTTAAATATTTATCTACAACATAGTAAGTGAAAAATCTAGTATTAGTAGCCAATAGATACATCTTGGCAGCCAAATCTCATAAAAAAAAAGATACAGGCAGCAAGTGGATAATTATAAACCTGAACGTATTCTTTCAACCTTTCCGTCCCTTCTTGTATTTTCTAATACACATTATCATATACATATCATGTGTATCCTGTTTTAGTGCCATAACAGTCTTACAATAGCCCACAAAGCACAACACATAACAATTCTATGCAACATACAAATAGGCGGCATAACATTACATCCCTTCACTACATTTAGATGTCGACAGTTCTAAACCTGTTCCAACTTTAACCAAATAGTACCCACCATGTATACACATAAACCAGTCCTAAAACCATTCAAAAATAGTCCTCAAAATATGTGCAGGACGTGAGACCATAGTGATCAATCCATAAGCCCACAAGTTCCTATTATGAGTGTAATTACGATATCACACAAGAACTTACTTTTGCGGACTATAAAAAAGGTATAGCCGCCTTTATACATCATTATAGAAATAATACTCATTAATGAAGTAGCATCCCTTCATAATCAATCCAACCAAAAAGAGAAAAGCTTCCAAATAAACAAGAAAAATGTACAACAACTTTTGGAACACATATTGTCCAACAATTTCAGCATGAACATAACCAACATAGTCTCTTGTTTTTTATAACAAAACCATAATAAATACATAAATAAACTTACTTACCATTACCTTCAAGGTATAGGGCTTCTCCAAGAACCCTAAAAGTCTCCTTGTGGCTACTTTGCTAGGTTAAGAAAGTGTAGAGAGAAAGTTTGTGAAAGCTAATGTTTTTGCCAAGTTCAAAATGACTTAAAGGTGCTACTTGTAAGTCTTTTTAAAGGATCCTTTGGCTGAATTTATTTTGTGTTTTAAGCCTCATATTATCAAGGTGGTGATGCAATAGCTTGTCCCTCACACTTGGGCCTAAATGGGTCTCAAAATTGATAGGCCTTGGCTGCCCATTTTTCTAATTCCCCTTCATTTTATTTGGGTCCAATCAGTCAAGTGGGTTGTGATGTACTTGGGACTGTTATTATTCATCTTAGGCTTTAAGTATTTTCCCTTTAAAAGTTACACTCTTAACACAAACTTTATTCATTATCATACTTGGACAAATTCGACGTCGGGCCTCTTCTCCGTTTAGCTAGCAAATTTAAGCTAAGCAAATAGCTGCTTGAGTCCTACAAGCACCTCAATTCTCTCACTTTTTTTAGGTCTGTTATCTCCTCAATTTATCATAAAACCTGTGTATAATCGATCCTCTTAAGCGTTAGATGCACATATTGCCCTCTAACATGAGATTCAAGCACTTTTAAAAATTAGCGCTAATTTGACCAAACCATATCATGTTTCATTTGCATAGTACTAGTATTGTAAGATGTGGGGTGTTACATCCTCCCCCACTTAGGACCATTTGTCCTCGAATGTTAGCACAATTGGATAGCTTAACCACGTTTAAACCTTTACTTACACAAACTTTTGACAACACACTAAGTATTCAATCACACGTACCTATTAGTGTCCCAATTATACATGTTGGACTTCCTCTTTAGCTTCAAATAAGTAAGAGTATTTTGATTTCATCACGTTCTCTACCTCCCATGTTATTTTTTCTACTTGTTGGTTTCTCCAGAGTACTTTTACTAAAGTTATTTCTTTATTCCTTAACTTCTTAACTTGACGATCCAGAATAGCAATAGGTACCTCTTCATATGTGAGATATTTTGTAACCTGCACATCTTCAATAGGAGTGATACGGGATGGGCCACCTATGCATTTTTGAAGCATTGAGATATGAAAAACTAGATGAACCATTGAAAGCTCTTGGGGTAGCTCTGGTTCATATACAACTTGCCCAAATTTCTTAATAATTTTATATGGCCCTATGTAACGTGGGTTCAGTTTTCCTTTCTTACCAAATCTCATAACCCCTTTCATTGGAGGCACCTTTAAAAATACCCAATCCCATACTGAGAATTCCAGTCCTCTCCTTCTAGCATCCAGATATGACTTGTGATAACTTTGACCTATTTCTAGCCGTTGATGTATTACCTTAACTTTTTCCATGGCTTGTTATACTAGATCTAGCACAAGCAAGGTGGTTTCACCTACTTCAAACAATCCAATTGACGACCTACATTTCCTTCCATACAAAGATTAATAAGGTGTCATCTTGATACTTGAGTGGTAGCTATTATTATAGGCAAATTCAGTAAGTGGAAAATGGTCCACCTAACTACCTTTAAAGTCTATTGCACAAGGTCGCAACATATCTTCAAGTGTCTGAATGGTGTGTTCTGCTTGACCGTCTGTTTAAGGGTGGAATGTTGTACTCAAATTCACTTGTGTCCTTAAAATCCTTTGGAAGGACTTCCAAAACTTTGCAGTGAATTGAGCTCCTCAGTCAGATGTAATGGAGATTGGGACTTTATGTAGCCTGACTATCTCTTTGAAGTATAACATGGCATACTCTTCAGTTGTATAATCACTCCTGACTGACAAGAAGTGTGCTGACTTTGTCAGTCTGTCAACAATTACCTATATGGAGTCAAACTTCTGAAATGAGTGAGGGAACCTGATAACAAACTCCATATTGATCATATCCCATTTCCATGTTGGAAGCTCTATACATTGCATATAATCTCCTGGCTTTTGTTTTCTACTTTCACTTATTGGCAATTTGGACATTGAGCCATGAATTTTGCAAGGTCCTTTTTCATGCTTCCCCACCAAAACATTCCCTTCAGGTCATGATACATCTTAGTTGATCCTGGATAGATGGAATATTGGGAATTATGGGCTTCTTCCATTATCCTCTTTCTTAATCCATTAATATCAGGCACACATAATCTATTTTGATAGTAAAGTACTCCATTTTGTGTAAGTCAAATCCCTTTATCGTACCCTGAGTCACCTTTTCCTAAAGCTATCATAGAACAGTATCCTCAAACTGTTTTTTTTCACCTCCATTACTAATGAAGACGCTACTGCATTATGTACAATAACCCCTTCCTTTAGAGTTTCAAGAAGGCAAACTCCCAAACTAGCTAGATGACATAGATCCTTAGCCACTCCTTGACTTACCATAGCTTGATCACCAGTATTCATGATTGCCTTATGACTCAGAGCATCGGCTACCACATTTGCCTTCCCCAGATGGTATAGTATATCAACGTCGTAATCCTTTATTAGCTCTAGCCATCTTCGTTGTCTTAGATTTAGGTCTTTCTACATAAAAATGCATGCAAACTCTTATGATCCATATATATGTCAACGTGGACCCCATACAAATAGTAGCGCTATATTTTCAGAGCAAACACAGCCGTTGCTAGCTCAAGATCATGTGTGGGATAGTTTTTCTCATGTGGTCGTAGTTGTCTAGATGCATAAGCAATTACCCTACCATACTATGCCAGTATATATGTCAATGTGAACCTCATACAAATACTGGTGCCATATTTTCAAAGAAAATACAACTGCTACTAGCTCAAGATCATGAGTTAGGTAGTTTTTCTCATGTGGTCGTAGTTGCCTAGATGCATAAGAAATTACCCTACCATGTTGTATCAGTACACACCCAACTCCTGAAGCATCGCAATACACTGCATACCCTAGGTGCCTTCCCTACCATGCTGTGCCAGTACACTCCCTAAGCCAACTCCTGAAGCATCGCAATACACTGCATACCCCTCGGTGCCTTTTGGAAGTACTAGCACAGGTGCAGAAGTTTGCTTATTTTTCAGCTCCTGGAAGCTCCTTTCACATGCATTGTTCCATTGGAACTTGGTTGCTTTATGTATCAACTTTGTTAGACATTTAGAAATAGAAAAAAAACTTTCAACAAACCTCCTATAATAACCTACCAAACCTAGGAAGCTCCGAACTTCTGTGGGTGTTGTTGGCCTTGGCCAATCTTTCACAGCCTCTATCTTTTGCGAATCAACCCTTATTCCCTCATCGGACACAATATGACCCAAAAATG